>JAVSBS010004617.1:53521-81608 GCA_033124195.1 Coracias cyanogaster
TGACTTCCTGCCACTTAATCCGTGCCCCGGCCAGAGCCCGGGTGCGGCAAAGTTCCTTCAGTCCCTTCTGGCCACCCCTTCCAGACTGCACAGCCGGGCTAGGGAGGGGGGCAGTGGCATCAGCGAGGTGGGCAACTCCCCCGTTGTTTTTTTCCAAACGATATTCCGGCCCCCGACAGTGTCTGAGGGACAGTGAACTGGCCCCCTGTTTAAAAAGTTTGAGGACCCCTGACAAAGGACAAAAAAGGCCCAAGACCCCACTAGTCTTCTACTCCAAATGAGGGGTTTCTGTGATAAATGATCATTCATGATAAAATTTGCCTAGAGAGCAGCTTAGTTTTCCATTTACTTCAGGGATTTCTTATAAAGGGATGGGCCTTATGAAGCATAGGTATGACATCCAGTCTGTAGCATCCCTAACAGTATTTTATAATGGTTTATATGGTTTGTTTTAAGTGCCAGCAAGTGGCCAAAAGTGTTTTCAGATACATACAGCTGGCTTGCAATACATCCATACGGCTTCATACACAGATGGGTGTCGATGACAGGGAGGGGTGGGAAGGCTGGGAGGACAAACATGGCTTTAAGTGAGCAGTTGCAAACAGGGAAGGGCACTGGCTCACTTCTGACAAGCTTTCTCAGAAGACAGGTCAGCTATGGAGACAAGTATCAAGACATCCAAGGCTTGCCACAGCTTCTCCTCTAAATCTCTGTTCCTGTGCAGAGCCAAGCCTGCTTTGATGCCGTGTATTTTTTTGTGGGGATTTCTCTCCCTGACCATCTCTGAGCCCAGCTTTGGCAGACAAGCATCCCCCAGCGATGCCTATTAGTCTGGCAGTCTTGGTTCCTCATGCTAGTCTAAAAGCTACAGTAAATGCAACAAAGGAGCTGTCGGAAACATAAGAAGAAAAAAGGTATCTGCTTGACAGATCTGCTGTGATTGAAATGAGAAATAGCAGGAGTTTAAAAGCTGCCACAGGTAATGGTAGTTCTCCACAGTGCTATGCATGCAAGAAAGCCTGTGCCCTGCTGGCTCTATGTAAGCACCACTTCTGCTTTCTCGGGAGCTTGGACTGTAAACCTGACTGTCTCAGTTAAGAGCCTGTAGAACTAAACAGACTAATTTGTGACCATCTAACAGATATTTTCTGGCCAAGGAGAGGTGAGTTTAGTTTTAATAGCTTTGGAGGGTTTGATTCCATGACAATGTCTGTTTACAAGGAAAAAGAGCATTTTTATTTAGTAAGAGGTTATAACAAAACAATCTCAATGTATATTTTCTCCTTTACCTCCTCACCTACAGGTCTAGCAGACCTGAAGCACATGTGATGGGATAGCATAAGCAGAGGCATTGCTCAGCAAGGACACAAAGGTGTGCTGGGAGATCGAGGTCATCTTCTGTGATGGACTTTTATTTTTGGAATTTAATATCAACAAAAATTCAGGCAAGACATCCTCCTTAAAAATTCGACACCTTCTCCGTAAGGCTTATTTTCAAAGTTTCTATTTCAACTTGCTCTTCTTTCAAACTTTACTACTGAAAAAAAGCATCTTTCTCATCTATCTCCAGGGCACTGAGTCTCTTGTTTTCAGCTAATCCAAGCCCAGTGGGATTGCTTTGGCTTTAGAAGGGGTTTGATTTATACATTTGTCTGACTGAATATCAAAAGGTAACATTATGTGGCTTTGTGGCACCTCTGGTATGTGCTCTGAAAGTTACTCAGAATGTCCTTTTAATTCTGTTTTAATAAGCAGCTATTTTTTATTTTGGAGAAATAGATGAAGTGTCAGAAGGATCCCTAAATGTTCTGCTTCTGCTGACCATGTGACATGAACTTTAGATTTCCAGTCTTCGTATAATGAATCTTTAATGGGCTTTAACACATTTGAGGTTGTAGATCAGTGGACACTTTTTATAGCAATGTTAGCTAGAACGTTTCCTGTTCCCCATTCACTCTTCACCATCCCCTTCCATGCTATGGCTGCCCGTACAGTTCATAAGGTTTCATGTTGAAGCAGATTGAGGAACTTGACTGGGACAAAAATAACCTCATAAAAGAGGTTAACATTGCATGTTCATAACATCCTTCTCATTCCGGAGAACTGTCTTCCTCAAAGCTTACTTAAAGCCCATCCAGATTTTAACCCTTCACAACTATCTCAAAGGCAACATAAGCTAGAAATGTTCAGGAAGAAATATTTTTTTAAATTTAATCACTTTCCTTGTAGAAGTATTTATACCTTCTCTGAAGTATGGAGGAGAGAAAACACACATTTAGGTCATAAATGTAATGTCATACAGCTCTGATCATCAATCATTCCTATTCTAGTATTTATAAATGCCATGTATTATTGTATTGTTCATTAGCAGTAATTTTACTGAGACTAATTTACAAATGTGAATGGATTCAGTCTCTCAGAAATCTTTTTCCTGTGAAAATTTCTCAGATGAGTTGTTATGAGGCTACATGATTTTTTTCCAGTCAGTGATGAGAACAAGGGTTAGACAGAGAGTATGGGCACATTTATTGGGCACTTCTTAAAACAAATTACTGTCAAGATTTAGTTGCAGTTTTGCTGCATGTATTAGCTCACAGCTCTTCTTTGGAGCTGTGTAATTCCTCTTGTATGAAAACCTTTCACAGCTTCTGGATTTCAGGAACCATCCCAGAAAAGCATTGCCATTGGTAATATACTGGTTGAGAACATTCCTTTTACAGTGAAGTGCTGCATCAAAGCTCTGTTAAATTAAAAAGTATAAGGAAATAAATAATAGAAAATTCCAAATCCCTTGGATACTCTTCTAGGATTGTTTTGAGGCATATCATAGCAAGGCACAGTTTGGAAAAGCAATAAAATATCCCAGCTGAGGTAAACCCCTCAGCTGCTGGTTGTTTGTTTTTTTTTTTTTTCAATAAACCTTCTGCTAATATTTGAAAGAGTTTTGCAATAAAAATAAATGAAGTCTGTAAATTTGAGACCATCAAGAATTGAAAATTTCATACATACAAGACCTGTACATAGTGATGTGCTCACAGCAACAGTTCCATAAGTTAAATTTAAACCTGAATAAGCGGTTTAATGTTCTGTTTTCCTGGAGATTTCTATTATGTTAATGCTGGCAGCTTTTCCCTTCCCTTTTGTACATGATGGATTGGTAAATACAGTAGAACTTTCTGTACTTGATCAGCAACTTTTACCTTTGTAGTTCATGAGCTAAGAAGGTGAATTCTAAAATTATCAAACTACTGGGTAAACAGAGAAGATCCCTGCCTTTCTTCCCCTCCAAGCACACACTTCAATTTCTTCTGTTCGATCATCTCTGAGAAAGTTTTAGCTGTTCTGGATTATTGAGGGTTTTTTTTCTACATTTGCAGCTTTCTCTATGTGGTGTATGTCTATGAAGAAATGAAGCATATGATGCTCTTAAATCTGTTAATCAAGCATAAACCAGTTTGTTCCTCTTTGTAGTCACTGGGTAAATGAGAGATGTATTTCCAAGTTTCTATTCTGTTTAGCTTGGAAAAAAAGTTGGAACTCGGGTGATTCACATGCCTGTATACTTAAAGGCCACAAGCTTATTGGATAATGTTGTTTGAGACTATTTCTTTTTATGAAGGTACTACAAATGAGTATAAATACTTACGTAATTGATGAACCAGGGACATGAATCTGATTCTTCCATCCTTAGAAAATACCATCAATTGCAAAGTTTATAATGTCAGTCTCACAACTCCTGCTCTATTTCCTCATGAATACTGAATTACTTTCTGTTTTCCCAAATCTCTTTAGTCTTCTTTAATTCTTCAGGAGCTTAATCTTGATAGACCCCCTACTCCTGCCCCCTTAGATTTAATGCAACTCTGCTCCAGAACCAGGTGTTGGGGGTCCCGAGTAGCTTTGTGTCTTCCTGACCAAGATGATAATTCTCTGATTCTCTTGCAGCAAGGCACGTTGCTCTTATACAATGTGCTCAAGTCACAGCTGAATCTATACTTTTTCTGTGTGTATTGTAGTGTGTTTGCTCAAGATGTTTTGACAACGGAGAAGGAAAATACTAAAACAGGAGAAAACTGACCACAAACTCAGTCTTCAAGGCTGTCAGGGTGTTGTTCTGTTCTTTTTGGCATTTCCTGTATGAGAACATGTAAGGTTAACCGTGAACGTTCACTTTCCAGAGCTCAGCCAACAAGTGGCATTTAGGTTAGGGTCAGGAAAGAGAGAAATCTAGGAGCTGCACTAGAAATGAGACTGCAAAAGCACTGCAGAAGTGAGGAACAGTCATCCAAATGGCTTCTTCCTTGAGAACTTTTTAATGGGAACTATGGCTGGTCATTATGGTCCAAGACTCAGCCCATGCCTAGGATTCAGGTTTGGGCTGGGAGACCCACAAACTATATCTGCTTTTTCAGAGATAGAGTGAGCTGTATTATGCCTACACATGTTTATCACACTTCTGACACTGTGTCTTATCAATGCTCTTTGTTTTCACATGTATATGATACTGGGTCAGCCTAGTGTTGCACGTTGGTATCTTGGGCTTTGTTGACAGCATTTGCTTTCAGAAACTTCTGAGTGTATTGCTGGTCCATCTGCTGCCATATCAGATTTCTGTTCTTTTACGTTTTGTTTACTTGATCTTAATATTTGGTCCAAAATGATATTTTGTATTTCATTCTTGGTAAGGTAAGGGGTAGAGGGTTTAGCTTTGAAAGTCACATCAAGCTTTTCCTTCCTTTCCTCCAGTTCTTTGTTGCCTTTGAGGGCAAGCACTGTCTTACACCAATTACATAAGCAGGAATGCTGCTACTTCACTGGGCAGGCATCTTAAATAATGCCAGGGTAGGCACATCCACAAATGCACTGTTTAAAGATTCCCTCTCAGCCCTGCTTTCAGGCTGAGTGACCCCCTTTCTCAAAGGCACAGACAGAGGAGATGTTGAGGAAAATGAAGAGATTAAGATGGCAAATGTAGGTCAGGGACTCTTGAAAATCTGCAAGTCACATAGATAGAAGGGAAGGGAAATGTGCCTGATGGAGACAGTAAAGAAGGACAATACACTTGGTTTGTAGGATGGGTGAAATAAACCCAAAGCTTGGTATTACTTGCTTAGACCCACAAAGCTCACTAGTGTGTATCATTAGCTGAAAGGCCTCCTGCCAACAGGGACAATGATCAGATAATATTTTGCTCACATTTTTCATCTTTGCAGAGTTTGCACTCTACATTGGATCTGTTGCGGAGAAGATGATCATTTACTAACATAATTTATTCCTGTTCCTAGCTTGCTCACTGCCTAGCTTGATAGTATCTCCCTCATTGCCCTGCCTTGCAAATAGTAATGGGTGGAAGCAAGCCTAACTGCACATTTGTACAGGGAGAGAAGCAGTAAAATCACTGCTTGGAGTGATTGTAACATGCTTTGGCACCAGGAATGACAAAGGGCTCCCTGTCAGGTGGCAGTGACTTCTGGGAAAGCCTAAGCCTTGTCCCAGGGCTGAAATCTTGCATGTCCCTTAGCCCTCCTGAACTCATGGTGTCTGTCTACAAATCCGAATGACCACAACTCACATGGTTTGACTGAAGTACAAGGACGAAGGAGAGACAAAAAACTTCCTGAGTTTTACGATACAACATGTATATTTACCAAGTTGGAATAGGGTCAAAGGAGGTTGTACACCCTCTCCTAAGCACTGCAGGCACCATGGGAATTCTCTGTTGTAGACAAGGGATTACTGTACCCCATGACCACTGCAAAATTCAAAGACCTTAATGAACTAATGTAGTGAGACCAATTTAATATCCATTGCAGGAGTCTGATGTCATGTGAAATGGAAGGTTTGATCGTATCAAACAGTACAATGCATCTACAAAGTGGCAGAGAATACACTGAGCCCAGTGAATAGATAAGTTAGCCTGTGTCCAGTGATAAAGAAATAAAATGCTAGTGCTTTTATCAAGAGTAGCTTGCACAGCTAGATTATACTTCCTTGTTAAAGTAAGAATTTCCTACTTTAAAACACAACTTTTCCTGAAACCCAGATAGATCAAAACTACTCCAAGTACCATGCTAAAACCAGCAAAGCTGGAAAAGATATAGGCAAATTTTAACTGGCTGGTGACAGTTTCCAAGAGGTGGGCTGAAGGAACCGTTCCTAGGTAGGTTCTCAGAACTGGTATTTGAATTCAACTGATTAAGTAATTACAAGGTTGATGTCACTGTGAAAGATAGGAGAGCACTTACGAAGCATGACAGTGACATAAGTGGTTTGATATCTTAATTACAGAGAACAACGGAAATATCCTGCAGAAAGCACTGGATGATACTAATAGAGTAACAGTGGTGGAATAATAAGAGGAAAAAACTGTAAGTCAGTCCTGAAGTACTTCTGTTCCCCAAGAAGATGTAGTAACTGATGTTCCTTTATTTGCCTTGCTGTAGTGGATGCACAGAAGAGCTGATCAGCAGTGCACAAGCCTCCACCGAAGGCTCCTTCACTGATATGCATGTAAATGTCCTCTAAAACTTTGCTCTTTGTTGCACTAGTCCTGCCAGACGTCTTCAGCTCGAAAGAGGCACTCCTTTCTCTTAGTAATTGAAATACCTCTCTTTTCCCTGGGTAGCAGCTCTAAGTTCTCATGACTAGGGAAAATGTGAAAGTCTGATGGCCAAATAGTATTTGCCAGTATTTCTTCCTTTGTGCATTAGATACTTAATGGAGAGATTTGCCTTTCAGATGAAATGGCTCTGTGCCCTGAAAGCACTTTGCTTCTAGTACCTTGAGAACATTGTAGCAGCCATTTAAAGAAAAGGCAGAGATTTACCATATTCAGTGCCTCCAAGCACTATTATTAAAAGTATTTGCAATAATGCAGCATTTCCTGCGTATTTTCACCTCTAGCTTCTACAAGTATGGCTTTTGAAAAAAGCCTGACTCTCTCCAATAGCAAAGATTGGAAGCTATGTCTAACTAACCGGTTGCTGTCCCAAAGTTAACAGCTATTTCTTTGACAGCTGGTGCTTTCCTCATTTCTTATCATACAGGTAAGTGATTGTTTTACTCTGTAGTTCATTAAGTCTCTGTTTCCTTTTGCAAAAACATAAAAGATTTTCTAAACCATCACATTACGTTTGCAAGACTTATTTGCAACTACAAAGTCATCCCCACGAGCAGCTGGAAATGTTTCAGTCACTACTACTTTTTCTGTTGCTGAACCACATGCTGGTGGCTCTGTGCAAGCAGAGTCGTCCTTAGTGCAGAAGGCATTGCAGCCAGAATCTATCTTTTCTATAAATTAGTAATAATGCCTTGTATTCTTTTAATGCCTTCCACTAAAGGGATATACAGATAGCTTCACCAGGTAATGGTGCAGTTTCCAAACCGCACATTGGGCTCTGATGACAGAATAAGCCAGAAAGTACAATTACCTGTATAATGCTCAAGTGAAATTACAGCTTTAATTTCAAGCAGGTAGAACTCAGAGGAGATTACATTTATCCAGGTTGCTCAAGTTAGCACATCTACCACATGGTCTTCTTAAGATGGTCTCAGTTTAATTTAGAATATCTAACAACAGATGTAGACATATCTCAAAATCTACATTAAACTATAAACTCGGATTTCAATCTCCTGAAAAGCTTTTCTTGTGGACCATCCCAGTGAATGACTCCCAGCATCACTGATTTCTGACGTGGAAGGCAATACATGTTACTCATTGTCTAAATGGCAGATTATCTTTACTAAAACAATCAGTGGTTGGGTTTGTTTTTTAAGAATTTCACGCTCATTTAAGACGTCCTAAGCAGAGTGTGGCCCTGCAAGTGCTGGTGAATTCCTTTCTCAAGTAGAGAAATTCTAGTCTGGAATGTGCTTCACTCCAGAAAGCCATTTTGCCTTGCCCTTCTTAGGTCAAATATATCCTGCTATGCTGTTGCTTAAGCAGCTGGGACAGTCATTTTATATTATTTTCATGTATCTGCTCCTGACTTGGGCAGTATACTAAGCATTTGCAATTGGAAAGAGGTCAGTTTTCAGGTATCATTGTTAAAAATCACCACAGTCTGTATATTACAGAAGAACACTCAAAACGAGATCTATCTATTGGAAATGGTGGGGGTAAATGAATAACTATAGTGAACTTCAGGCTGTATTGCCATTACCTTGATAGTCACAGCAGATAAAAATTGGATATAAACCCAAATGTAGCCTGTTTTTCTGCTGAAAACCCAGGCGAACTCTAAAGACAACAGTTCTCAAGTGGGAATACACCATATTTCTACTGGAATAAATAAGTATTCAAATACATACTGATAGGGATTTGGTGATTAAGTTCTACAGATATGCATGTGGCTTTCAACACTGAGAGGTCTGTAAGGTTCAGGACACTTCAACTGAGAAGCAGTGTGACTTGCAGTGCCAATTTACAACAGTCAGTGTTTGGATTATGATGTTATTTTTACCTTTTCATCCTTTGCCAGTATTCTGAAATTAAACTCTGTATTAATTTATTGTCATCTCTTTGTTAGCAACGGGAGATGTCAGAGCCTTGCTGGAATCTGGTGCAGACAATTTGTTTTTCAGTCTGTATACATGGGTTTTGAGCACTGGTGTTCACCAAGAAGTTATGTCTATCTGCTCTTTCCAGAATGTCAGAGCCGACAAAAGAGAATTTAGTGAGAGAATTTAGTTAGAAAGACATATTCACTTAGTATATGCCATAGCTTCTTCAAAGAACTATTGTACCCAAAGCTAACAAAACCCAAAGTTCTTTCAAAGATTGAGCAGTCACACAGTGGCTCTGCAGACTGACACAAGGTTGGAGATCTTTTCATGTCTGCACAGTGGTGACATATAATGGATGACACTTCCTGGTACCTCACACCCCCCTATTACTACAGGAGATATTTACAAAATGTTGGAGGAGGGGTATTTCTTATTTTAATTTCCTATTTTCAATTTTTCCTAATTTTAATAAGAAAACCTATATAAAATGATAATCAAAATACAGTTTCTGGGGAAACTGATTTCAAAAGAAAGATTTTTTTCAAAATATTTGGGGAATTTAACAAAAAATATTTTAAATATATCATTTCTGATCTTGAATAAAGGAGGAGACATACTGATTGCTAACAGCTTAGCAGGAGATCCAGATTCACTCTTGTTCTGTCTGGCCAACGAAACAGTTTATTATCTTTACAAAGTAGAGCCGCTCCAAAAACTCTTTTTTGGAATGAAATAGCCCAACTCACTATGTGAGGCACTTGCTTAAGAATAAGGATGCCTCTTTCAAAATCCCTAATCCCAAACAGATTTCTCCTGTGTGTGTGCATGTGTTCTATATTTTGGTTTCTTACTTCTGTTAAAAATGTCAAGATTTTTTAATTCTAGATGGGAATTTTACTTCTCCCTTCTGCTATTCTCAACTTTTCTGTGAAACAGAAATTTTGTCTTCAGCAGCTTTGCTAATTTTGAAAAATGCTGTGATTTAAGTTAGACATATCACCTTTGAACCTGTGTACCATCATTTTTGCAACCACATAAAGCAATGTGCAGAATTGCACACAACTGTTTTCAGCAGCAGGCAGCAAAGGCTCATGGCAGGATGTCAGGGCAGGAACAAATGAAGAGGAAATGAGTGGATGCGGGTTCTGGAAGAGAACATATGATGCTAAGGAAAACATACGAAGGAGAAATGCTGCTGCTAGGAAAGAAGGGAAGAAAATATAAAGAGAGGTTTAATTTTCCAAGAGTGAAAGGGTTCCAAAACAAATAATGAATAAGGACTCCTGCCTAAGTCAGGTATATACCAAAGTTACGAGAGTTTAGTGTGAGATTTTTATTTAAAATGTTATAAAACCTACATAGCTTGCACAGTTTGGATCCTTATTTTACCTAGCTTCAAAATAGTCCAAAATCTGAAATTGTTTGATTCTTGTATTTAAAGTCACACTTTTATTTGATTATCCTTAGTCAAACCTTATTAATAATTTGCAGTAGAGTTAGGTTAGTGGTTGGACTCGATGAACTTAAAGGTCATTTCCAACCAGAGTGATTCTGTGATTCTGTAATATGTTCAATTTAACACTCACTCCCCCACCCCCACCCCCCCCACCCCCCCGCTTTTTTTTTCTTCTACATCTGGGAAATGTCCCTCTTGCTGAGCTGGCTACCTGGAATTCCTTGGCTACAAGGTGACTCTTTTAATGAAAAAAAAAGTTTCTCAAAGGACTGATGTAAGCAGAAGGTGAGAGCATGCAGTTGTCTTATGTGACATGCCTATACATGCTGTTTCTAAAAAAAATACATATGATATAAATTAAAACTTCTGTGAACAATATTCCAGCCATTCATGAATTGCATTCCTGTCTGATTCATTATGACTATCTTAACCAGGCTGGAATAGTATCGCTTTGAAAATGAACTTGCAGCTCGCGGAGGGAAAAAAGGAGTAAAGCTCTTGAGAAAGCTCTGAAGTTTTAAAATGGTCTCCTTGTTCCTGTAAATGGCTAGTCCATTTTCTTCATCATTTAACTTTGTTACTTACTGCAAACCTCTACACAGAATGGAGACTTCTAAGAAGATAACGGCTTTTGCTTTTTTATCTGGAATAGTCATAGATCCTCATGACTTAGAAATTTTGGCATTAACTAGAAGAGGAAGAAGAAAAAAAAGATCCTTCCGAAGCAAAGGAGAAGAAATAAACAAACGCAAACAGCCTTGGTCCTATAGATGGACACATCAGAAACATCTCATGAAAATATTTTGTGATCATTTTGTAAAAACTAAAAATCTGGGAATGAGGAAGAAAGTGGTGGAGGGCCCTTGTAGGATTGTCCTCTAATAATGGATAGGACAGGGCTGCATGGATAACATGATTATGCAGAGAGCATGTATTTTACTTCTCTGACAAGATCTTAATAAATCTGTATTTGTCTATATTAGTGCATATATGTACTTGCCTATATGTATGCCTATGTGTGGGTGGAGAGAGGATTTCCACAAAGCAAACATTTCCTGGTCACCTTTAGTGCCACAAACCATTTGCTTGCTGTTTTGCTGTTTACTCTGAGAGAAAGTGATTTGCATGTTTCCAGTGCCCAGCGCTGGAGTGACTAAGCACAGCAAACCTTTCTGGGTGTTGCCAAGGAGAACAGCCAACTGTGAGCTGGTCTTGAGCAGGTAAAGCAGGATCCTGCACGAGGAGCATGTTGGAGGGCTCTCCAGAGTACAAACACAGTGTCTGGAGGGTTTGATTTAGGTGAATCAGTCTAAAGAAATAAAGAAATAAGAAATTTGTCCTTGAGCTCAGATATCACAGACTAAGAAGAGACCATTACAACAAACAACCTGATCACACTAGACTGGCTGTAAGATTCATTGGCTGAAGTTCAGCACTGAGCTCAAACTGTACAGTTACAAAGGCTAAAATTTGACGTGCAGCATACTTGTGTTCCACAGCATATTTGTGTTCTCCAGAAAAGTTTACCTGTTGTGATAGTTACTGGAACACCCACTGCATAGGTTTCTTTCTTGTCTCCTGATATACAGCTAGGAAAAAAAAGCCTTTCATAGATGTTTCCCTCTGGAAAAAGAAGCCAGACAAAAGATGTGGCTATGCTATCATGTTTGTTAAGCAGGTTACCAGTAAGCAAACCACTCATCTTTGTTAATAGATCCATAAGACCTCATCTGCTATTAACTGTCATTACTCTGCTGATGTGGACGGCACTGTGAGTATTCAGTTCAGCCAAGGATCTGGCCTGTGTGGTTATTTGTATCACTTTTTATGTCTCTTCATCTGGTTGCTTGCTTGGTGAGCTTTTGCTCCTGTTTAGCGGGTAGGACCTGGAGCATGGCCCTGCAGATATTGCCATACTCTCTATATTATACTGATGGCCAGAGGCTTCGGTGAAAATTGATGTGCAAAAGCTGTACAAACATAGGGAAATGCTTTGCCTCAAGGAGCTTATAATGTAAGCAGAAGCCAAATACAGGGAACGTAGAATATAGCTTGTTTTAGGGAAAGACTGCAGGAGAAGGAGATCGTAAAATCATGGAAAGTTTTGGGTTGGAAAGGCCATCGAGTCTAACCCCCCTGTAGTGAGCAGGGATATCTTTAACCAGATCAGGCTAAAGGTTAAACCTGACCTTGCATGTTTCCAGGGATGGGGCTTCTACCACCTCTCTGGGCGTTTCACCAGATGTTTCACCACCCTCATTATAAAGAATTTCTTCCTTATATCTAGTCTAAATCTATGCTCTTTCAGTTTAAAACATTACCCCTTGTCCTTCTGCAACAGATCTTGCTGAAAGAACTGTCTTAATTTTTCTTATATGCCTCTTTTAAGTACTGAAACGCTGCTATAAGGTCTCCGCAGTCTCCTCTTCTCCAGGCAGAATAACCCCAAGTCTCTCAGCCTTTCTTCATAGGAGGGTGTTCCATCCTTCTGATCATTTTTGTGGCCTTTCTCTGGACCTGCTCCAACAGGTCCATGTCCTCCTTATGTTGGGGGCCCCAGAGCTGGACACAGTACTCCAGGTGGGGTGTCCTGAGAGCAGAGTAGAGGGAGAGAATCACCTTCCTGGACCTGCTAGTCATGCTTCTTTTGCTGCAGCCCAGGATGCGACTGGCTTTCTGGGCTGCGAGCACACATTGCCAGATCATGTCCAGCTTTTCAGCCATCAGTACCCCCAAGTCCTTCTCTGCACGGCTGCTCCCAATATCTTCATCCCTCAGCCTGTACTGATACTGAGGATTGCCCTGATCCTGGTGCAGGACCTTACACTTGGCCTTGATGAACTTCATGAGGTTTACATAGGCCCACTTCTTAAGCTTGTCCAGGTCCCTCTGAATGGCTTCACTTCCCTCCAGCATGTCAACTGTACCACACAGCTTGGTGAGATTGCACTGCTCTCAGATGAGAGGTGGACGCAGAGCTAAAACCTAGTGACATACACTGCAATATTTTTGTATTCATACTTACTTTTTTAAGGATCAGGTCCTAGCTTTGAGTTATGAAGGCTTCGTAGTTGCTTTTTAAAAGTACTTAGGCGACCAGATGAAACACTTCCAGTTTACTGGCCTGCCCACTATCTGCAAGCAATTTACCCTTCACATCAGGAAAGTGGCTTGGGTTATTGCTTTGCTCCATGTATGTCGACAGAGGGCTCACATCACCCTACTGGAATGTGCTGCCCTTCTTTTGTACCCCGTGACACCTCAGTGCAAAAGCCTTTCAGTCAGTCAGACTGCTGTGTGATAGGAAATCACATAGCCATGGCAAAGGAACAGACCATGTCCAGAGACACAGGGGTGCGGGTCCCAAAGATTGTGTCCAAGTAGCCAAGAAGGCTGACAGCATCCTGGCTTGTATCAGAAATAGTGTAGCCAGCAGGACTAGGGAAGAATTTGTCCTGTTGGACTCATCACTGGTGAGGTCACACCTTGAATACTGTGTTTAGTTTTGGGCCCCTTACTACAAGAAAGACATTGAGGTGCTGGAGTGTGTCCAAAGAAAGGCAATGAATCTGCTGAAAGGTCCAGATGAGGTCTTATGAGGAGTGTCTAAGGGAACTGGGGTTGTTTAGCCTGGAGAAAAGGAGGCTCAGGGGAGACCTTCTCACTACTGACAACTATCTGAAAGGAGGTTGTAACAGGTTGTAGGGGTTGGTCTCTTCTCCCAAGTAACAAGCAATAGGACAAGAGGAAATGGCCTCAAGTTGACCCAGGGGAGGTTTAGGCTGGACATTATGAAAAATGTCTTCACTGAAAGGGTTGTCATGCATTGGAACAGTCTGAACAAGTAAGTGGTTGAGTCACCATCTCTGGAGGTATTTAAAAGACATGTAGATGTAGTGCTTAGGAACGTGGTTCAGTGGTGCGTTAGGTTAACAGGCCTGATGATCTTAAATGGTCTTTTCCAACCTAAATAATTCTATGATTCTATGACAACTCCATTCTCTGCAAATTAACCATAGTCTGGAGTCTGCCTTTGTCTGCAATATTATCACCACTCTGGCATACCTTAGCACGCAAAGCTCAGCACTAGTGGCTCTGCATCAGATTTGTTTGCAGAGATCACAAAAACCAACCCAACATTGCTGAATATAGTTGAGGAGTTAACATGTAGGGGAAGTAACTACAGCACAGCAGCAAAAGTAAATCGAATACACCCCTTCAGGCTACATCCAGAGTCCTGCAACATTTTGTTGAAGTTTGATGTAGCAGCTTTGCCACAATGTCTGAATGCTTTGGACTTGCTTATCCATGAGACTGAAGATAGCATGCTTGCAGCAGGCAATTTTGCTTCTTGTGTTTTTTTGGTCTGTATCCCATTTTTACTTGTTCTCCAATATTTTCTCCTTGGTAAGGTGTTGGACCATGACCAGTGTCCCTTAGTTCCAGTGCACTAGCATTACTTCTAAGTAAATGATGTATCACTACTGTGGTGATCACTAGCAGGTGCAACTTTCTTTGTGTGAAGACAGCAGCCTGCAGAGTTGCTGTGGCATCTTATCCTCTGTGCTTTCCCATTACAGTGGAGCTGACCTACTGCAGGGCTGACATGGTACAGGGATGCCCTCTCCTCCCTGGTCAGGGGCACCCAGCTGAAGGGAGAAGCTGGTTCACCATCTGTGCATCCACTGCTGGGTTTATGAGCCAGCACCCAAACATTCTACTGTAGGGTGTGATTCTTTAGTAGCTACCCCTTCCCCCAGAGTTACCCCAGTTATAAAGGACTGCCTAAGGAGAGCTTTTGTCTCCTCTTTAAAGTATCATGTTTGTTTACAGCTGTGTATCAGCCAGGCAGAGGCATAACTTTTCAGCTCAATGCATGAAGTATGCTAAATTTAAGAAAGAAGGAAGATAAACCTTTAGATAAGTTACAGGAAACCCAAATGTATGGGGTACTGAAGCAGAGTTTTAAAAAACAATGAGTGATAATGTATCAAGGCTGACTTACGTGTAACTTTTGAAGAAGATTGGAGGTTTTAGCTACATGGCATTTATTCTCAGGCTTTTAAAAACTGATTAGCATTGCTAATGAGTTCAGGTGTACTTTTGCTGTTGACTTGGTTACTGGGAGAGAATTTGTTTTGACAACAAAGCTTTATTCTGTGATGAGTTTTCCTGGACTTGCAATATGATTTTTTTTCCTACTGTGACTTTGCAAACAGAGATAGTTGGGTTTCTGAGAGTTTTTTACCTCCTTCTTTCCATGAAGAATACATTATCAAACATTGACTATTCTTAAGTGGTGAATTTTAGGGTTTTGATAGTGCATGTTCTAAAATTATCCAAAATTCCTCATTTTCTATTTGATAAAATACTTCAAATATTACATAGCTATGAGAATTTTTTGGCACTCTACTCCAGTGCAATGGTGAGATCCTTATTTCAGGAAACTCTAAGTCAGTAGGAAAGGCGGGTTTTTTTGTTGAATTGTTGGTACAAAATGTTCGGGTAAGTCTGAGTAACTCAGTTAATCTTGTTCTAGCATGTATGGGGCCCAGTGGAAAACCTGACAAAGATTTTCTGGAGGTGTTTCTACTTTAGCGATTACAGAGTCTTTATTAACTTAGGTACATTTTTTTCCTTCTCTTTATTTTTTCACTATTCACACTGAAAACTAGACAAAAATATTTGGAAGTTAATGAGGAAGCCTGAAGTGTAAATATATTTATCTTTTTTTTTTTTCTTAATGATTTCACATTCTCAGACAAGAGTAGATAAGGTGAAAATCATATGATTGATATTACACAATATGACTGATATTACACAATACTCTGATACTTTAATCTTAGAGACTCTGCTGTAAAAATAAGGGGTTTTTCCTATCTGTCTTCTAGCATCTTTAAAAAAAAAACACATTCCGCTGTTCAAGATAAAAGTATACTCTTATTTTAAGAGGCTGCAGCCGTAAAATTACATACTGCGCATTAAAAAGGGGATTCTAATGATTCTTTGGGCTTTATAGCTATTTTATTATTATTACACTAAGACATCTAATTAGGATACTAAGTAATGGATAATGAATAGCTACAAGTATAGCATATATTTCAGCCTTTGGTCCTTTTGTTATATGACCCTAATTGCAATCCCAGTTCTAAGATTTTCTTTGTTATTATCAGCATCTCATAAATCATGCTCCTACTGCATTTTTTGTTATTTGGATACAGATGTTAGAAAGAAACTGATCATGTTGCTTAAGGGTCATCCAAAACCTTTTTTCTTTGTAACATAAGAAAAAGCTTTAAGGGATTAGTCTTTGCCATTCAACCAGCACAGACATTACAGGTTAGCAGTGAGGTACACACACATGCACACTTCCTGCCCTACAAAGTTTATAATCAAAATAATAAACAGGGAGGAAATGATCAGTATGTAGAAAAAAATAATGCTTTTGGTTTCTTCCTATTATTTTGTAGATAATTTCCTAGCGGAAAACAAAGTTAGCTTCTTGCACTTTCTGTTTCTTTGTGAGATGAAGGAAAGTGTATCCATGGTGTGATTAAAGACATGAAATATCTTCTGGACAGAAGAAACCCTTACCCTCTAGTAGCCCATATGCAGAATAGTATCTGTGACAGGTGAAAAGCCCTGTGCCTTTGATAGCCTGGTTACTTTAAAATAAAGCAGCTACAGCTCTGCAAAACCTGACAAGTTACAAAATCACGTTAACAATAATTATTTTTCTCCTCTGTGTTTCTGGAACACTGACAACATCAGATCTTTTGTCATGGAACCAGAAACATTAAAAATTCAAGAAGTGGTTTCTAAGAAGCAAAAAACCATACTGAATTTAAATAATGAGAAGTTTTCATATTAAGAGAAGCAGAAACACATACCTTGGCTGCAAATTCACCACCGAGCAGGTACAAATGAGTGACATGCAACACGTCTCTGGGAACAGGCAAGCTCTTTCTGTTATGTGAATGAGTCTAACTTCGGGTTTTCTGCCCCTCCCTGAACAGAACAGACTCATCCCTCTGTTGATGACATCATATTCCTGGATTTTGTCCCATACTATATTGTAAAAGCAATGCTTGTCTGCTATATCCAGTATGAGAGTACTGATATTTAAATATCGGTGGTAAACAACACAAAACCAACTAAAATATTGATGTGCTACAGTATGTGAATAAAACAGCAATTTGTATGCACAACAGCTTCCAGAATTGTGCGAGCGAGTGCCCGCACACATACACAAATCTGACCCTGGTTCTGGAGGATCATAAGTGCATTTTTTTTTCACTGGTGTTAGACACAATCAAGAGCTAAACAAATCAGCTTTCTGGAGGACCTTTAAAACAGAAAAAACCCTAACATCTCCTTTACAATCTAACATATTTTTCCATGGGAAGCCATTCACTGTTTATGTTTCTGGAAGACACTGCTCCTCTTCAGCAGAAGTTTCTGGCTACTCAGTCTGCTGAGGACAGAATCCAAATACCACTTAAAGATTTAAATTCCACCAAAATTTGTTCATGTTTATGGATGAGACCTCTATAGGAAATAGAATTATAGCCAAAGGGCAGAGCAGAGCCTTTTTCCTACTACATTGATTTTTATTCTGGATTCGAGATAATTAACAGGAACTAATTTTAGACTGTTTGTAAGAGGCATAGCTGGTTTTCCTCATTTATGTAATTGATCTGAAATCTGAAATGGCAACCATGATTGCAGAATTCCACACAAAGGATACATCTTCATTCAAAGGAGAAGTGAAGAGAAAAAAATAATGGTCCACTCTCTTAGTTTCCCACAAAATACTGATTCTGAAAGTGAAAGATTCAAGAAAACACTGATGTGACCAATGGCATCTACCAGGGAAAATACCTCACCCCTCTTTTCCATTGATTCTTCATTTATAGTTCTAGGGCACTACTCTCACTTGCACTTTTCCCAGTAGGTATTTCCAATCATTTTCCTTTGCTTTCTCTGAATCTGTCATAATAACTGCTCAGTACATTTTCTTCCTTTATTGCCAATAGTTGAGTCAATGCTCTCCTACCAGTAATATATTGCCCAGGTCTGTTTCTACTTTTACTTCACCAGTTCTAGTTTGATTGTGTCATCTCAGGACTCAAATCTCAAAGATGCTCATTCTGCATTTCTCTTTCAGCTATTTTTAAAAAGTTTTCTGTACCTTACTAAACATTTTAGGACTGTCCCTAGATTTTGGTTTTGGTTTGACATGGATTTATTATAAACTTTAACAAAATTTTGCAAATACAGTGCAGGAAAATTCTGCTTTGATTTTAAAACATTTTATGGTTCATAGGAGGGATTCTGCTGGCTCATTTGTAGTAATGTAATGAAACCCAGCTGTAGCTAGATCTGCCTAGTTACACCTGAGGAATGTAGACCACTTCTGGCAGAGCAGGTGAGGAGTGTTCTACAGCCTTTTCAAGAGGCTAAGGCAGGTGTTGCTAGCAGCAAGTCTGCTATAGAGACTTGCTCAAAGTGCATGAAATCATCTCAAAAGTTTTAGTGAGACAAAGCTCTTCAAATGAGGAGCCATTAAGGGTTCAGGGATGTGCAAGATGTAACAAACACATGAGCCAGGCTTCATGTACAGCTAAGTTACCTGGCTGTTTTAATATTTCAGTCAATATTCTCTTCAAATTTAAGTATCAAGGAGATAAAATATGGAATCTTCAATATCTGCACATAAAGCTGCAACAGCTCAAACTAAAGTGAGTTTAAAAAAACTTCCTCTTTTTTTGCTCCATCATTTTCTGGTTTTGGAGAAATTGGTTGTCTAAACTGCTGCAAAGTGCCACAGCTGAGAGTCATAACCTGCAATTATGAAAGCTTTAATCACTTTGAACTGGCTTACATGGGAACACTCCTTCCTGCTCAGCATTTCTCTAGGAAACTGGGAGAACATACCTGAATACTGGACTCTGTTAATTCAAGACAACAAATGGTGAGTAAAGACCAAGTATAACAGGATAATCAGTTGTCTTGGTAGTTGTTCAGGACTGTTGCCAGCACTTTCTGGCTGAAATAAATCTTATCGCATGATTTTAGTAATCAATTGCTGACCTTTTCCCAGCATATTTTGCTCTTTCCCAACCTACTGGCAAAGCTATGGCTGTCTCTGTATTTCTGGGTTTGGAAGAGGACAACAGTCATTGGCTTTTTGACAGGGACTTACAACTCTGAGGATTTGATCAGGAATCCCCACGTGAATAGGTGACTTGCACTTTGGCCGTGCAAGTGAGAGAAGCTATGCTCAGATGAAGAGCAGCTCTTAAAGTCTATCTGTGTGTATGTGTATCTTGGTTGGCCTCCTAGAAGAAGCTTTTCTTGCAACTAAGTCTGTGTACCTACTTCTACAAACTCAGTGTTTTCCCAAGACTCACTGATTAAATTTAGCAGCTGAAGAGGTTTGGGTACTTTCTCTACGTAGGGTGCTGATTAATTTCCTTTTCCTTGCCCTGGACTGAGTCTGATCCTCCTAAATAAAGTGTATCTGGACTGTTTTCTGTCAGCTCTGAGGTTTTTGTATCATCACTGAGCATTAGCTGCTTGGCATGTGTTCTGGTTTAAACAAACATCCATTTTGGTCAGTTACATTTTTCTCGAATGAGAACAGGTTTTTTGTCTTCTACATGTTCCTGGCCATTCAAAATAAAACTTGTTGCATTTATTTTAAAACCTTATTTCTCTAATTCATATATACATACTCTTTCTTTCCTACAATTCAAGAATTTAAGTACTTTCTTTTTCTTATTGTAAGAGGCATTGAATTAATCAGGATTTAGAAGGTGTGTGAGGTACTTAAGGTCTGCACAATGGGTCTAGTCCTGAAAGCCCTCTAAGGAGACAAAGGTTGACTACGGATACTCAGATATCCACAGAAAAGCAAAGACAATGCCAGTGGAAATATTTACAGCTTACTTACCAGAGTAGAAACACTTTTGTTTGAAAACTGGATCCTCTATACATGGTATTGTATAGGTACGCAGTCAGAAGCAAACTTCTTCGATTGTGTGAAAGGGGCAGCATTCATCTTTGGAACTAGACGAGTGGATCTCAAGTTATTCCTTTGCAGGCATATACAGAAAACCACAGAGAGCAACGAATGCTGTGGTGCTCTTTTAACAGTAAAGCTCTTCAGCTGAGTACCCAGAAGTTGGATTTACGCTGGATGAGACCGAGGAAATGACACTAGAATGAAAAGAGCAGGCAACAGACCTTGCTTTTCCATACCTTTGGTAGGTCTGCTTATGCTGTAGCAGGCAATACTATTGGGATGAGAATGTCCATCTGTAAAATGTGGAAGTAGTGATTTTTATCTATGTGTCCAGAGGTGTTGGAGAGAGTATCACTGTGGCTGCAACTCTTGGCTGTGCCTCTTTAGCATTAATCACAATTTGGCCACATGTCCAAGGAAGGACTTACCACTTCCACAGAGAGCTGGCAATCTAATGTTACGTAGGTTTATCCCCATGGTAGTGTCTGACATATCTCTGCTACTGAGCAGTAACTCTATAGCTTTTAATCACATTTACAAACAAACAGCATTAGGATTGCATGTCTTTCCTGCTTCCCAAACAGCTCTATCTGACCCAGCTTCTCATGAGGGTGTCACTACATGCTCATGCATGGTGGTTAGCCCTGACATATAGTGTCACAGGATATTACAGCTTAGATTATTGCTTTTCTGCTGTTTTGCATAAAATGTTTTTGCCCCTTTCCTTTGTAGATATTAGGTGGGATTGATTGTAACCACTTAGCACCAGGAAAATGATTTAATAAAAAAACCGCAAACTGAAATACTGGATAGCGCACCTATCCTCACAGTTACTGAAACTTTCCTGTAAACAGTGTTATAGATGTGCCTCAAATTAAGCTCCTCCATTCAGGAAGGAAATTTGCTGCTTCTCCTCATTAAAATCAGATTATTTTTTGCTCTTTTTGGAAATGCTAAGATTTATGAGTTCCTCTGTATCCTGAGAGAACTTCACAAAGGATGTACACTGCTGTCTGTATCCAACCCTGCAAGTGTACAAGTTAAGACATATGTTGTACAAATTAAGGAAATAGTCTTTTTTCCTAATAGTCTTTGGATTGAACACCCTCAAATTAACTGTTGCAGTTAAATGTTATGTCACTTTCAAACAGAGACTAAGGAGACTTTTAATCTCCATACAATTGCACAGGGCTTTGTTGAAAATTGCCAGTGCAGGGTTGTTCTCTTCCTGAGCTCCTCAGGGGAAATTTTGCCAGTTAGTTAATTTTTTAGCTCTTTTGTGCTGGTCCATTAAGTTCTACTAATAGAGATGTAATGCAAACACAGGAACCATGGTCTGTTTGATTCAGGAGTATAAAGTGCAACAATAGCCATTTAGGACAGCTAATGAGAATTTTGTGTGAGAATGGCTGTGATAATAGCACTGGTTATAGTGCCCCAAATACAAGGGTAGTGGTGGGTAGCTGTGTGATTTGCCCTTTGCTAGGAGAAGGGGTAACAGTGATGTGGCACAGGAGGGAGTGTCACTGAATTTGGCAATTTGGGAGGGGAAGGATGAGAAGAGATTTGCATCCCCTATGATTCTTCATAGCCTGTCTTTGCCACAGGTGTTAATGAGTGGATGAGTCTTTCTCACATGCTTGGTGGTGTGGAGCAAGTTCTGCACAAATTCAAGAAACCTCTTTTCTGTGAAAATCTGCCAAAACAAAGACTGCTGTAATTCCAGTTGGGATGTTGCCATGATTGGACTATTTATACTTTATTTATTATTTTTATTTTAAAAAGCTAATGGATTTACAGTCAAAAGCAGCCATATACCTCGGGGAATAATACATTCTGTTTATGTCTAGGTCTTGCATCATTTCTATGAAAACACTGCTGACTTCCCAGATTTGATGAACTACAGCCTAGTAAAATAACACAGATGCCCAAGGAAGTCTTACAGACATTCAGGTCCATACATGCTGAATTTAAGGGAAGTTAAGGTTTAGGTACAAATATTATAACACAAATTCATCTTCACTTTGAAAGCTGTTGATGTGTTTGCATTATACACTGTGAAACAGCTGGCAATTTATTCTGGTAAAACTTTTTACATGTGCCTTTATTCTAATGTTTTTGTTTGGCCCTTGTCAGTATGTAGGTACTGTTTTCTTCTTCTAGCTAGCGTTGTTTTGCCAGAATCCTGGTAGCAAATTTTCCATCAACACAAACTGTTGAAACTACTTGGAATCAGATGGCACCGTGACAGTTACAAAATGCAATAGTTAATGCTTGTTGTGAGGTAGAAGAAACACTGCTTGGCAGCAAAGTATTTCTTCTTTCCTGAGACCTAAAAGCCATGCTGAAAGCTGACAGGTGGACATGTAATGCTATTTGACTCTTGATCAATGCAAGCTACCGAACTTCTCTGCAGTGCCATGCATGGATCTATTAGTTTGATGAAAAGACACAGCTCCTCTTACTGTCTCTTTCTTATGAGGTGCATCTGAATGGCACTTCAGTCAAAACTGAAATTTCAAGATATGCTACAATTCCAGGCAAACTGGCTACACACAGGAGCTGTTAACATTAGCCTCTGACTGTGTTTCTTTAGGTTTTTATGTGTGAACTATTTACATTGTAACTTTAGTTTACTTTAAAAATCATGGTACCTCTTGTTGGGAAAAGGATAATTCATGACCTTGTCAACTTCCTTTGGTAAAAGGAGAGACTGTTTTCTTTTCTGTATGGAGAGAAATTACAAAACCAAATGTGCTACTGGGGTTCTCCCTTGTGTTTCTTCCCACAAGGTGATGTGTGCTCTTTGTGTTGGGTTTATCCACACACTTACCAAGTGTTAATAGAAACCAGGGATTATAAGGGAAAGGATGAGTTTGTCATTTCTGACTCTTACAATGCAGTTCGCTTTGCAGAGGGTTTAAAAATGGATCCAAAGGTGCTTTCCTCCGAGTACCTTACAAATTTGTGCTACAATCAAGTATAGAGAGTGGAGGCTTCAATTGGGCACTTTCTTGAGCCAGAAAAATGAAAGGGGAGTTTGCTCTTCGCAGCAGAGTGTTGACAAGCAGCTCAAGAACTTGAACAACAACCTGGGCGCTCTATGCAGGGAACAAAGGAAGAAAAGGTTTAGACCTTTTCTGGGTCAATGTGTTACTAATGCATTGAAAATTAAACAGCTGTAGCCACCATCATTTATCAAAAACCAAATTATCTCATTCCAAACATGAGGAAGGCAAAGATTTGATGATCACAGAAAATAAGTCTGAGAGTAGTAGCTCCAACTAGTTCTGAATTTTGAATATGAATACTTTGTAATGTTTGTAACCTTTTTATAGTGACAAATGACTGACAGGTTCTAATTGCTACAACTGGCAATACGTGTGCATCATTTTCTGCTTCTTCTCAGTACCAGTGATTTGTCAGTATGCAGTAACAGTCCCTTCGAGACCATGCTTGAATTCCTTAATTCTAAGCATTTATTGTTTTCTAGTTGAGGGTGAGGAAAGGGACACAAAACTCTGTGTGAAATTAGAGAAGGGGAAGGTTATTTTTATTTATTTCTATTTCTGGGTAAGGTGACTCTTTCCTTTCATATTAATGAATTCCTAGATACCTGTATCTAAGAAGTCTGATTAGGATTACTTGTGTGTGGCATGGAGGATGATGAATGTTGGCTACTGAGTCTCTACTGCATCATCCAGTTTTCTTCTGACTGACAATGATAATCTGGTTTTTTGACCATGTCTTTTTATACCCATAACAGTCAACAGCTCTTGTGGAATGATCTTTCATCTTGGAGTTCTGTTTGCTTTACTCTTCAGCAATATTAGGCGAGGTCTCTGCCTGTTTTGTTTTCTTGTTATGGGCATTTTGTGGCTACAGAGTATGTTTTTATTTGAATAACAGGAAGAGAAACAGCACGGAGCTATAAACTTGTTGTCACCCTCCCTGCTACCAGAGCACAGGCCTTCAGCTAGTGAGTCATCCCTGCCATGATCTTGGTATGAGCAGCACATTCTTTTGTCATTAATTTTGCCTTGTCTAGAATTACATGTCATGCTTAATCCTTGCTCTGTTGTTGCTCTTGCTCCTTTTACAAACATGTCTTTGCATTTATACTGCCTTCATTCCAAACTTAATGTTGCTATTACAAGTCTTTCCAAGGCCAGGCTGATGTAAGAGTAAGACATGGATGCATCTCAAGAAGTTCCATAGACTTGTACACCTTCAGATTCCTTAGATGATCTCAAACTTGATCTTATCCTACAGCGGACAGTGCTTCATTATCCCAGTCTCTGCCTTTGCCTTACACAATTTCTTCAGTATAAACTGAAATGATACATACTTTCTGCCAGATTAAATATCTAAGTGGAAATACATTTGAGGAAAAAATACAACCCTATCTCTGCAAGACGTGTACAAGTGTTAAAAATAAAGCTCTCCTTTCTTTGTGAGTAGCTGTGTAAGTAGCTAAGTGAAAAATTGGGCATTTTAAAATATCAACTCACTATTTTTTCATGTTAAAAAAATTTATTATCAACTTTCCACCACTTCCACCAATTTCTTTCCGACCGCTCCTCCTTTATTTAATGAAATAAGAAAGATCTATTACCTTGATAATCAGTTGCAATGAGAAAAATATGTGCAAACTTAAATGAGCAAGAAAATTATGACTGAACTCTAGAAAGACCAGACTGCAAAACTAATTTTGCTAATGGTTTGAAGCATAAAGATGGGAAGATGAGTTTTTCTCTTTATATTTTCCCTTTATAGGTCTCATTGGAACAAAAGCTGCTTGAGTTGTAATGCCCCTCATTCTTGGATTTTTATGGGGTTCAAATCTTGAGGCTTTTTGGCTGTGGTGTGAGATTTACCCTTAGAAGGAATAAGTATGTTGGCTGCAGTCTCTCTCTGGCTGATCAGGCTGCAGGCTAATATGTATACACCTTCCCTGCTTTGCCTTATGTCTGTGTGGGGGCAGAGTAGGGGACTATTCCTTTTTCTTTCCTCTGGTAGTAAGGGGACATCAGTTCAGAAAGGATGTGTGAGCAAGAGGGTACAGCAAGTAGCTGCTACAGCAATGAGTTCAATTCTATATGGCGTCTCTGGGGAGGATGGGATTTTCTTTGAAAAACAACAAACATTTATGCCCTTTAGAGTTCATGGCCTTCACAGACAAAGGCAGCGGTATCATCTTAATTCAATGATAATTGAGAGTTTTAATTACTTGTTCAACAAATCTATAAAAGATCAAGGGAAATAACTTGGAACTTCTCTGTCCAAGTGTAGACACTTCAAAAATTTTTTATTTATGAGGGAGTGTCTGTGATGCTTCACTTGTATTTTTCATTTTTACAAGTAATTTGAGTGCCTCACACAGAATCCTAGAATACCTAGTGTGCCTCTATCTACATCTGTCTGTGCATGTCTACAGAAATGTTAGCTGATTCTTCACAAGTGTAACGATGTTCTAAAATGCTGATGTAAAATGCTGCTGAGCACAGTCCACACAAACGTCATTTTACTAGGTGGCACTCTGTTTCTCAGCTTGCCTGTTTTTTTCCTGGTTCAGAGGTGGTATTCTTTTGTTAGGGGCAAGGAAGCCAGGCTCAGGAAGTAAATACCCTCTGGGAGACAGAGAGATCCCTTTGCCTCTGAGCTGGTGTGTAGTTTGCTTAACAGGGCTGCCTTTTTAATAATCTATTGAAGGGAGTGGTCTATGTGGATTCATCAAGAATAAACTATCTTGAACTGATGTTGTTTTCCTCCAGCACAACTTATAGATAGAAGCAACAATGTAGTCCTATATTTTGACTACAGGGTATCAGAAAAAACCTTGCATCCTGTTTGCTCATAAGGAAGCAAGAGAAACGTAATCTGGCTGAATAAAACACCTGTAATGTACTTTGAGGAATTATCAACAGAACACATTCAAAATGGTAGGATGAGCTGAGTGGGGTTCTCCAGGGCTCTGCTCTACACTCAGTTCTGATCAGTGCTTTGTAATAATGTTGGTGCTGAAAGGCAGCATATGTGTATACACCTAATAATAAAAAAAAAGCAGAACAAGGAAGGACCCTTCAGTATGTTGGAAGAAAGGCACCTTATTAAAACTGAATTGCAGCCTGTCTTCCCACTTCAGCAAGGACAAGAATAGGGAGCTACAACTGGCGAGTCAATTATTCCCAACTAGCCAGCATCTCTATGTGAAGAACTGGAAGGCAGGGAGTATAATGGTTTACTAGAGAAATACAAGACAACCACATTGTATGAAAACATGTGAATATCCTTGGGTATATTAAGGAAAACTTATCCAGAGACACATGTACAAAAGAATAATTCATCATTCAGGTAGTGGTAAAAGCTTGAAGCAGAGTAGTGTCAGCTTTTGATGCTGCATTTTAAGAAAATGTGGATGAAATGAATAACCAGCAAGAGGAAATCAATGACAACAATCAGAGATCTGACAAAAATGGCCTACATAAGAAAGCGAAAGGAATTTGAGTTGTTCAGTTTTAGGGAGAAAAGCCTGAGATCTCAAGTAAGTAAAGGGTGTTGCAAAAAGACATGGGAGATTCTCCCAAATTTAGGCTATCAAAAAATCATGGATGTAAATTGTGGCGAGGAACATCCAGGCTGAATGTTAGAAAAATCCTCCTAATACTAAAGAGAGTGAAACACTGGTGTGTTTTTCATAGGAAGCCTTTGTCATTTTAACAACAGCTATGCCTGATTGGTTGTGAGGAGAAAGGCTTGTCTAGATGGCCTCTGGAGGTCCCCTCAAGTCCTGTGGACATGACTCTTCAAAGATATTTGGTTTGTTTTCAGCTTTATAACAATGAAGATGATGTAGGCTACTTGACCTAAAATCAGAGCCATCCTCTAAACACTTTGAGCTGATCCTAGGGTGCTATGTCTCCATTAGCTTATAATGCTGGAGTTAAGGCATTGGTAATAAAGTATGTGTTTCATTGTTTGAGATGCCAGGAGAAATGTGTGCAGAATTCACCAGCTGAATTTCAATCTTTGCTTAAAGCAAAAAAAAAAAAAAAAAATCAGTATTTCTGCTATAATATATAGGCTAAAAGGCATTGTAAAGGAATTCTTCAGCATCCTCTTTCAAGTAGAGAATAAGTTTATTCTGAGATACTGCATTTCCCACTTTAGCTCCTGTCTGTTCTGGCAGGGTTGGAGCTATGACTGAGCGATGTTGTCTGACAATTGCTAGGGCTGTAGTACACACTTTTTCAAGCATCTTTCAGTATCGTTAAAAGATGAGCATCTCCTCTAGACAAATTTTGTCATCTTGCACGATAAATTCTCTGTAAGGCAAAAATAAAATATAGCCTGTTGTACCAGCTGTTGAGGGAAACACAAGCATTTAGACGGAAGTATACATGAGGGGCATTTGGAAGCCTCCAACTGCATCTGAACTACTGGGTTACCTGAATGTGTCTTCATTAGGCTATGTTGTTTCATTAGGTCAGGGCTACTAGGTGGGGAGTGTTTGCATCAGCTTTCTCTCAGAGTAACAACACTTATTTTCTTCCTTGTAATTTTCTTGAGAAGGGGATCAGATGTGGGTGAAGATGAACATTTAAGTGAGAAGGACTGAGAAGGATTTCTTTTTTTACATTTATATTGCTCATGTTTAAACAGATGACATAACGTTCTCTTGAAACCCAGAGAGAGCATTAGTGTGATTGTGTATGTTTAAAGGTTTTCAGCTCTCTCCAAATATTAATCCAGAATTTACCTTCTGAGGTGATGGAAATATGAGGCTTGTATGCAATAAGAGCTGGTATCCTTGCTCTATAGGGCACTAGCTGGTCACCAGAAGTTCAAGTCCAAATCTGAATGAGGAGTGGCTTACTAACCAGCTTTTGCATGAGCAAAGAACTACAACCATTTTTGTCTTTTACAGCTAGTGAATCGCAGTTAGAGCTTCCCTTTGGCAGAGGCAGTTACCCAAACTTTCCTCGGAGTGAGTTTGCAAGTTTCAAAGTGAAAGCAAATGTTCACTATTTAATTTTTTATCACTATTTAATTAGTTGCTTGGGGTTTTTTTTGTTTGGTTTAATCCATGAAGTGCTCCT
>JAVSBS010004618.1:0-19711 GCA_033124195.1 Coracias cyanogaster
TTTGGCTTCGGGAAGCGTTAAATATTTATTAATTTTACTTCTGGGTTACACTGAAAGTAAAGTGACCAAGGGACATGCGGTTACACAAAGTAACATACAAGAACAAAAACTGGAAAGTAAACTTGGAGTATAAACCAGAACTAATGATTAGAAAGACCTAAACCCAAGGAGTTTAGTAGAACTCAACCCAGATGGATACGGGACACTTGTAACACAGCGTCACACGCTGGCAGACACACAGGCTGAAGCGTGGTTAAAAAGAAGCATCTGAGGCAAAATTTGGGGTTTTTTTGATACTACATGGATCGGTAGCCTCTGTGTGACAGCACAGAGACAGGGCACAGAGCGCTGCGGGCCAGGGCGAGCCTACGTACATGTTCATGATCAGAGTGTCTGTCAGGTTGCCCAGGGACCACGCTGCTTTGGCACGGACGTTCGGAGACTTGTCATGGAGGGAGTTCAGAACAGCGTTCGCCGTGTCTGCCACAAACATCACATCCTAGAAAAGGAAAAACTGATGCGAAGTTAGAAAGTTTTAAGAAAAATCAGGTGATTTCCCTCAGTATGTATTTTGGCCTTTCTAGGGGAAATGACACCTGCTCAGAGACCAGCTCTATTCGGATGCTCTTCCTCTCTAGGCAACTTTTGAAGTGTTTACGGTGCTCTCTGCACAGCTTTGATCTCAAAGTTACAGTCAAAGCCCGCACGCTGACCAAGCTCACCACTCTTGGGTAGCTGTTGCTGAGAGGTTTCGATGTATTATTTAATTTCATTGGTGCTTTAGTTACTTTGGATTTTAACATATTCATTACCTGGACTGCCAACCTTGTACTCATCAAATCCCACTCTTCAGAAAGTAATTGCTTCTGCAAACTCTGTTGAGCCACCTGTTTAATTTTCCCTTTCCTTCTGTGGCACGTTACATTTCATTTTCATTCCCTTGCCTACGGTAAAGCATTTTCTTTCAAAATATTCTGGAATCAAATCTCAACGTCAACTATTGCACAGGTTTTTTAAATTAATCACTCTTTTAAGGCCACGCTGCAAAAAAACTACAGAGTCTCCCAGGTCAGCCAAACTAAGATCGTTTTTGTTGATCAGCTTTGTTCATTCCAAAAGAACTCATTTCTCAGACCTCATAAATCATCAAACCCATGATAAAAGGGCTCAAAATAAGAAAAACCGACCAGTTCTGACCTGCCGAAGGCAAGGGAAAAGGATGTAGACTCCAAGCGCGCGTGCGGCAGCAGCTTTCACCAGCGGGTTCTCGCTGTGGTTCAGGCCAAGCAGCAGCGTGACGCACAGTATCTGCTGGTCATTCTGCAACGATAAAGCAGCCTCAGCGACAGAGAGAAACCAAGAAGGTCTCTGGGCCACAGAGAAACACAAGTGACAAATGCTCTGATGGAGCCCAATATGCGGAACCTGCAGCCGCTACCATTCAGAACATACTCTTTTAAGTAAACTGATTGGCATTTCTGGACACCACACAGGAAACTGGAAAGCTTCCAGCAAACATGATATTCTGCTGTGAGATAAGACCACAAAGGAAACCAAAATATTAACCATCACCCGAAGGCAGAAGGCATGGCCCAGCAGAGGTAAAACAGACTGGGTCGGCTGCTTTTTCCTGTCTTGCTTCACTCTTTCTCCTTCATTAACAAGGACAGCCAGGCAGATTAAATTCATCCCGGACAGATTGTCAGTTTACCAACCCATGACAAAGATCTTTGTTTCATCAGAGCAAAGGGTCAGAGTGGGCACCGGCTTGACCCCACACGGCCACAGGGACAAGAGTGTGCCTGGGATCAAAGTACAGGGTGAAGTACACGCTGTGCTCAGAGAAACCAGACGGAGAATTCCAGAGATACTGCTGTACTAGCAATTCTTGGGCAAATGAGATCTGGCATCAAGATCAAGAAGGGCACAGTGACATAAAAGGCACTGCACAATACGGTGGTGACACACTGCCAAGGCTTTCATGTTTAAAAGCATATTTCACGTTGCAAAAGAAGAGGAAAGCCAACCCGCCTGTTTGCTTCTGCCACGGCAATCACCACAGGTTAGTATTTTAAAAGTCAGAAGAAAAACCAAACAAACATGCAGGCAAACTGGTGAACAACATCAGTCCATGGCTGTTAGCTCAGCTGTCTCTTTGAAGACTTAACCAGCAAAATAGTAGCCCTTCACCCCACCCTCATGCAAGGAAATTCTTGCCCTCCATCTCTGGTGCATCACCACCAAGGCTGAGTATTCATGGCAGGGCCAAACAGCTTCTGTGACCCACAGTTTAATTGTTTTGACAGACTAATCGCTCCCAATGTTGCCTTTTCCAGTCTTCAATAGTCACAACTTGTTCAGAAGGTTAAAAAAAAAAAATTCTGGAAGGTTTCTTTACTCTCTCCTTATAAGTTTTAAAAGGCTTTACACTACTGTAGTCTGGTGGACACGGACAAGGCCTCAACGGGTAGAAGTGCCACGCTGAAAAGGAGCGCTCTCACCTGCAGGCTGCCGAACGCTTCTGGCAAGATAGAGGAGAGGGCATCACAGGCGCTTGTCTGAAGAGTCGCGTGCGGGGAGTTCTGAAGAATGCCAGGCAAAGGGCCGTTCAACATCATCGTCCAGAAAGCGACCACCTACAGAAGAAGCAGCCAGCTTCACCAAAAACTCAGCCATTATGCCCAAGTTCTACAGTAAGTTGTCTTTTCCTATGATCATCTCTAAGACATACTTAGAGCATCTACCACAACCACACGTGAGAGCGATTACAACTGGTTGGAAGCCTAAAATATTTGGCATTCAGAAACATTGTAAAGACATTTGAGTACTGCTATCAGGGACTTATCCACCGAGTTCTGTTAGTTTCCTTCTCAAGGCCCCCTACACTCAAGTTAGAGCACGTTAAGCAGAATTACGATCCCACTCTTGAATCCACACAGCTGGGTATTTTCATTCGCTTGCCAATTTACACTCGTATGGACTAACAGGAACCTGGAGCTACTGGACACGTTTCCTGTCTTGTAGGGTTACCGGTGACCAGCTCAAAACTGAGCACACACCAAAGAAATTCTTAATCTTGCTTTCTGTTCACAGAAGCAAGACTTCAACAGGCCTGCATTACTAGAAGACCAGTTCCTCAGCTTCCGCAAATGTATTTAACAAATAGCCTCAAACAATGGGTTTTTCTGAATCACATAGATAATGGTTCTGGCCACTCTCTCTGGGCTTGGGAGTGGCCGGAACAGGTAGGCTGGCTCTTGTAACAATGCAAATTCACCAGAATGCTAAAAATGTAGGTTTTATGCAGCAGTAATGACACATGCAAAAAAAAAAAAGTCAGTGCTGTCATTCCAGCTTTTTGGCACTCAGCAGGTAGGAGGCAGAGGGATGAGGAAAGGCAGCGAGGCAGAGTTAACATCACATAAAAGGGGGAAAAAAAAAAACCCAAAACCAATCAAACAACACCCTTGCCTCCAGAAAAAAACAAATGCCAAAATAATGCAGGAAGTCTACAAAACTTGCAGGTCAGCACCTAAAAAGCCGCAGGGCACTGAGTCCCTTTCTGCTTCCCTGCAACTGATCAATCTGTATCCATGCCAGTGACTTTGCAGAGAGCTCAAGAAGGGAAGCTCAGTGAGATGGGATCTCCGAGTGAGCTCACACACTTACCACACCGATAGGCACTCTCTGGTCAGGGGCAACGGCCGACTCGGGCTTGTACTGCTGCAGCACTCCTGTGCCCAGCTCCTCCAGAAGCTGCAAGGAAATAAAAAGCAAGGAGATCTTTACCAGGGATGACTCAAATACCATGGAACTATAGGAACCTTTACCTAGGACTATACGTACCCAGGGAACACAAATAAAAGGCTCAGTATTGTTTTGGACTCTATTCTGTCCCTGGTAGTGAAGAAATTAGAGGAAAAGCCTTTCCTATCTGAAGTCTCCAGGTAGACCAGTACAACAAATTGTTGCGCAAGGAGGAAATCTCTCTGAGGTTTCCTTTGGGCGACAGGCTACAGTTCCTGCACCAGCTGATGCTAAATCAGAGTTATAGTCCTTGCATTTCCCAGGCTTCCTGGTGACCCAGCAGAGCAAGAGAATTCTGCTAGGAATTCAAGATTGGAAGCAGAAGGTGCATTTCTCAAAGCAGCAGGGTACTGCAATTCCCAAAGAGCTGCAGCGGGCACCAGCTCTTTACAGTGTGTGACATCACACACACACAGATGCTCTGAATATTCACCACTACTCATCTGTATTTGCAAAGCACACTAACAGGTAATACTGACATGGTAAAACAATCTTGATGTTTCCTCCTGCTCTTACTTTGGCTCCGTGAAGCTGAATGGATGGGTCCATTTCTTCCATGCACCTGCAAGCCACTTCTCCAAGCTCTAGGAAATAGCTCTGAGCCATAGAGAAATAACCTTTTACAAGAAGTGCCAACACCTAAACACAAACAAAGGAAATTCCATTCAGTGTTCTTCCCCTTTTGTTAAACCAAAATGCCCCAAATACACACATAGAGAATGTTAATTGGCTAATCAACACGGGGACACCACACTCAACTCTGATGTAACAGATACACCTTGTGGCACAACTTACTGAATACCACAGCTAATTAAAAACCTCCTGTTCCATTATCTTGTTCAAAAAAGGGCCACAAAAGCACTATCAAGTAGCAACACAATGAATTATTTACTGTAAGCGAGGTCTCCTGGAGCTACAAAACTAAGCAAGAGTACCTGTAAGAGCAACCCTCTCCGGTAATACCACCACTGCCTTCTGTGGAGCTGGATTTAACAAATACTCATTGTTTCAGAAAAAGAGCGAGACTCCTCGAGACGCACATTACAAAATCTTACTATTTCCTGTGGTTACGTGAAGAAAAACAAGGCCAAATCTCAACACTCAGCAGCACTCTGTAGCTCCTTGCAGACTACTCCTCAACTGCAGGGTTCTTCCTGACTGTTTCTAGCAAAACTTGAATTTAGATTCTGTATGTAGGAGTTTGTAAGGGGAAGACTCACAGCCTTCACCAGATGCCAGCACAGGCAAGCAAATAATATTTAAAAATAATGAAAGCAACAAAAACCTTGCTGCAGCAGGTTTACTCTGGGACAGTTACGCTGTGGCAGCAGGTGAGGAATCCAAATGTTACTGCTCTTTCAGACACACCGTACTAACAAATGCTTTAGCCTAAAACTCCTGGAAAGAGCTCGGAGCAAAGGCAACCCACAACCGAGGGTGGGACACGAGGTAACTGGGTATTGCACCAAGCTCACTGTTCATCCCCACCTGTAAGGATTCCAGTCGAAGGGGACACGGTTCATAAATGCTGGGGAATGACGGAAAATTGGCATCGCTGTCGGAACAGGAATCCTCTCTGGGCAGAATGATGATGGAAACGCAGAGATGGAGAAGCCAGCACGGCTCAGAAGACGCGCGTCCTGCTGGAGCATCTGGGAGCTCCCCTCCTGAAGGGAGGGCTTTCCTCCACCGCTCCAAAGAACTGAAACGGTGAGGGGTTGTGCTACCGCTGTTGTTTAGCCCTGAAGAACTGGGCTGTTGCAAAAGTAACTGCACCTCTGGTAAAGGTGCTTGAACAGACACTATGGCCCCTAATAATGTGAGGCTGGAAACTCGAACGTTAACATCTGCAAGAAAGAACAGGGTGGGGGGAGAAAAAGCCGGTCTGTTAGGATCTCACTGACACGCTCGCGTCCTCCTTCAGCAGGTCGCAGACACAACAGATCATAACATATAATTCGGCAGCAATACATAGGATTATGTAGTTATGAAGCACAGGGGGAGGGAAATCCACAACTGCTTTGTAACAACTAATGCTGAATTAAGATACAACAAGAGGGCCCAGCCAAACAGAGTGCAAACCTTTGTGAGAAATGTATGGCTTTATCTGGTTCCAAACTCGTGTCAGCAGCCCAGGCTTTAAGCGGCTGTACGGTGCGTTTGAAACCAGGTTCGCAAGGCACTGAAAGACACAAAAGAACATACGTGGAGTGAGTGGTTGTAAAATGTCAGCTTGGCCTCCAATAGAGTTGTTTTTACAGTTGCAGTTTAGGTCATTTAGACAGCTAACTATCTGAGGGCACCTAAAAACAAATGCCCCAGTTATCCGCTGTTTGAAAACTGGTTACAAACTGGTTCCAAGACCAAGACCACGGAAAGCTTTTTCTGCCAATTTGGATTCCAGTTTTAAAGCAGATGTGAGTCTTCAGAATCATTCTGTAGGTTCATTTGGCTCAAAAAAAACTATAGGAAACAAATACAGGAACAACAGAATCATGCTGAACAGAAACCCCAGGACTCTGCAGGGAGACTCAGTCAAGGAAGCCTTGTGAGACAAGAGTCTGCTCCCCACCACCACCTTAGCCCTCAACACCTACAAGAACTTCTGTGCAATCTTTCCTCAAAACTTAGAGACCTCTATCTTCTCTTGGGCAGCATTGACACATTTATGGTACCGCTACCTTGACTATTTGTGTCAGTGTTTGGGAAGAGGACTCTGCCACCAGGGCCAGCAGCAGGCAGCGGTGCAGCTCCCGGATGCTGGAAGCAATAGATACAGAGAAGGGAGTAAAAGCTGTCTTGTGGTCATTGGCATCTTCAGCAACAGAAAGAAACTGCTTAGAACCTTCCAGGATGGCTGAGAGAACTTGAAGGGCACAGGCACGGGTCTGAAATGAGAAAACATTTCTGTTACCCACTTTTAACACCTCCTTCGAGCCAATGGGAAATTTAAAAATTTATGACTTTCTCCAGCAAGAGAAGATCCAACTCCAACTATCTCTTCTCACAACTCTAAGCAGTACCCAACCAACCCTTTGTTTCCTCAACCAACACATCCTCCATCTCTTGCAGTACGGTGACCAAGCAACACAGAGCAGACAAAGTACTTCCTGAAGGCCAGAGGAAGCAGCTCATAAGATTAATGTGAGAAAAATGTTTTTTTTTTTCTACTCAGAACTGCCTCACCTTTGGAGAGGGGTCCTTTAAAGCAATAGTCATCAAAGATACTGACTGGGGGCTGCCAATACCAGGTGCATCAGGAACAAATGCTGACCAGTAGCCGTAAAGAATTCTTTTTTCTATTGATTTTACAGCAGAGAGGAAACAGGCAAGAGCCCCTTGACGAACATTGGCTTGATAAGATCTTAAAGACAAACAAAAAGATTAATGAAATAGCAGCAGTGGAAAGTAATGGACTTAACCTTTATATTAGTGACTGGGGGTGAGAAAACATTTTTTCAGACCAAGAACAGGAAGAGAAAGAACAAATTTACTTTCAAACCAATACAAATTACTGCCTCTCAATTTTCTTGTCTCACCACAAATCAAAAGGGAAAGTGATTTCCTCAACAGTTTTGATACGAACAAAGCACCAGGATCCTGTGGAAGTGTGAAACCTGTGTGAGATCCACAGGAACAGAAGGTGTGCTTCAACGTGATTCCTGAGCTTAAACTGTCCTGAGCAACTCGGCTCTGCTGCCACGCTTCGCCTTTCCACGAGCGACAATCACCTCACTTTGCTCTGTATTCCACCTTCAGCGTCAGAATACTCCGACTCACTGCTGCTGATTCTTTTCCAACCAGTACAATGGGAAGACAAAGGATCCTTTCCAACAGGCACATCTGCAACTTCTGGGGCGCGAGTCCGAGGATCCAAACAAGGGCTGTTCTGCACATCCCTGACCTGCAACTTCAGCATGTCTGCTCCAAGAGCTGATTCACTTCCTGCATCACTCAAACCTTCTCTTCCTTCTTCCCCAGGCTCTCCCTTCTTTTGTTTCCCTTTGGACTTTTTTCTTCGGTTCTGCTTTAAGATTAAAAAAAAAATAGATTTTCGTTTTTTTATATATATATTTTAAAATACCACCTAGAAAGACCTAGATATTTTAGTTGTAAACCTAAGGTTAAAAGGTCTTATCTGAAAACAAAACTAATCGCCAATCCAGAACAAAAGCAGAGTTTAGTATAATAAATCATACCCTCTGTACAGTACACCATCCCCAAATTATACAAGTGTCCACATGAGTTTTTAAATATTCAGTTTAACCAAGACTTATCACAGTTATTTAGCATCTTCTGATGAAAGCATACAGCACATCAGTGCAATTAAATGTTTGTGCAATACTGTACATACAATCACTTCTGTAGTATCTGAGAGCTTGCAAACTCTGCTTCTTAATCGCACCAGTGAGGTCAGTGTGGTAATACCTCAGCACAGGTAAGCAATTTATATCTCAATAGCCTCAAAAATTAAGCTTTGGCCTCTTCATCAGTAAAGCAAAGAATTTCTAACAAAACATATTTCACTCAAAAGTGATTGAAGAAGAGGAACCACAAATATTTCTATAGGTCTTTCAGATTTACAGTAGGTAACAACTAAAAAGAAACAAGCTAACACGACAACACAGCTTTATTTTCTCTAATGTCTTTCAGATAATCAATAATCCAAAATGTTTACAAGGTTAAAAAATAACCTGTGGAAGGATTAAGCAGAACAGGTCAAGGCGGGGGGAATGGAATCAGTCTCTAGATGAACTTGACTTCCCTAAGAAAAGGGTCAAACAATTGCACAAGTGTAAGGAAAGAAAATGTAACTTATAACATAGAAAACTTTGGCCAGTCTGCAGGCCCCAGTCCCATGTCTGCAGGCCACAAATTCTTGGCTATAGATGAATAACTGGTGCACGCAGCTTAACTCGGGAAAAACCAATCCCTGCAGAGCCGTTTGTTCTCGTCATCCGAGGTTACAAAGCCATTCCACGCAGTGCAGAGGCTCACAATCAATACCTTGAAAGCAAAGAATGTGGAGCGTATCACACGCTCAGGGCAGAAAGAGCCCATGAGCCACCAACATCACGTCGGGGAACACACAACCAGCGTCCCGTAGAATCGGTGTCGTTTCAGCTTACCCCTGTCTGCTTCACGGTGGCCGGTTCTGATTGCTCCTGCTTGACAGGTGACCGTTTATCATACTGAGGTAACGGAGCCGGGTACAAGGCCGCGGGTATTTCTATGCTCAGTCCTGGCAGTCCGTGAAACATGCATTTCTAGAACAGTAACAAAATGTTAGCCTTCTTTCCCTTTTTGATGCGCAAATATTTACTGTATATTCACTCAAGTGCTCCTCAATCTTCACTAAGGTTTGCGATGCTTCCTCAGGTCTTGCCGCTCCCCACACTGCACGATACCTGAAACTTAATTATATCTAGAAGGATTTTAAAGTGGGTCCAACATAAAGCTTTCCATCATCCTCTCACGGTCTTTTACGGGAAGTGCAGTTAAGATGCTGGGAGAGAAACTCAATGGCTTTTTCTGTTTATCTCACACTGCATTTCCCCCCACACTCAGGCTTCCCTGCCCCCTTTTCCTCATTCTTCACAGTTTCCTACTAAACAAGCATTTGGAACATGCACCCTCCAGTGTCTGCCTTTCTCCAGCTGGATTTAAGTATTTACCTTCAGCACCGCAAGAAGAGACCCAATTTGGTCAGTGTGATTTAGTTTCATCTTCCCGCCATTGAGAAGCGACTGGATACCTTTGAGTGCATTCTGCAGTAACTGCAAACCAAAACACAGAGTTACTTTTCCTTCCCAAAACACCAAAGGTTCACATCTTTCAAGTGCCGTCCTCAGCAACTACGGGTTTGCTCAACATCATTACTGGGACAGTTACTTATGTTTATTAAAAATGATTAAGACCATTTAAGCAAAATCTCTGTTGACAATATTCCAAATTCCATGTGTTCCACGTCTTTAAAATTCCAATATTCCAGCAGCACAATCTCCTAATTAGAGGATTATAGACTCACACTTACCATGCAGAAAGTGATGTCATCTACATCAGAGGTTTTTGAAGACTGCAAAACACTTAGGAAAGTTTGAAAACAGACATTTCTGTAGGACTCATCCAAGTATGGCTGTCCAGGCACACTAGAATTAAAGAACGAGGAGAAAATGGTTGGTTTACAGTGTGTTCAGAGGAACCACTAACCAAAAAAACCTCTTTGCAGCAAGTACAAATATCTATTGCTTTTATTAATTGTTGCTTGCCCACAGAGCCTAGTCAAAATTCTTCCTGTATAGCAGCTAATGAAGATTTGATGTCGCTGTGGCATCATCTTATTTACATGTGGAATGGAAAAATGGATGAATTGCAAAAGAGTAACTGACAATGCCTATAGAAACTATTAAAAAAATAAATCCCTGTAAAAAATAGCTGATCATTCTCATGCAAAATTAACCCAAAGAATCACTGCCAGGACTAGAGAGCACAACACTTCTTTTCTTCCCTAAACTAATCTCTGCAATGTTATTTCTAGAAGACAGAGTTTACAGTTTTATCCACAGATGATACCATAACTGGGAGCACTAAAGTTTTCCATTTCAAATTAACGCACAGACACCTTTCTAGTCCTGAATTTGCTGTTCCTAGCACGAGAGCAGCCCAACGGCCATGCTGTCAGACGTACATCTTCTAAAGCACCCAGCCCACCACCGGCGAAGGCCTGTACGCACCCGAGACACAGGTTGGCCATGCTGCGTACTGCTGCCCTCCTGAGCTCCACGTCTGGCTGAGCAGAGTCGCTGAACCGCACCAAGAGCCCCGTCTTGCCCAGCAAATCTGGGAGATGCTGAAACAAACCACCAAAAGTCATTAGGGATCAGCTTCCCTCAGCCTCCGGGTTCTTCTGTTTGGTAGCTGAATAGATCTATGCTACAAAAAAGGATTTGACAGCTGCAATTTCAGGTTCCATAGGTTACGTTTATAAAAAACATGACGTGAAAGTATTAATTGCCAAAGTTCTCTTATTTTCTATGAAAAAGTATTGAGCGGGAGCATGGTTCAGACTGAGCCCCAGTCTATGCTTTCTTCCCAGATGTAAAGCAAAGTCAGCAACAACTGCTGTAGTTACACAGGCAACAAACCCACGCGAGCTGGCAGCTCCCAGACTGCCGCACCACCACCCTGCGCTTCAGCCCAACAGCAGAAACCGCTCCAGGAGCTGCCAGGAGCTGGTGACAGCAGAATTCAACATGTCAAACCCCATCAGCCCCACTGCAGCAAGGGGGAGCTTTGTACAAACCTCAGGACTGAGAGCCAACAGTCCGCACTTTGAGCCCAGCACATACTAAAGAGTCGATCTGTTACAGGATAAATTTCAGGATCCTCCATGGAGCCTGCTGAGGAATGTGCAATTTGAAGCTAACACCACGGTGGTTAGGCTGCAGACTAAGCCTGGTGCCCTTCTTTCACAGCATGCCTTTGGCTCAAGCCAGGCAATAGCTGGTCCCTACAGCTGCAGCCTGCTGGTACAGAGGCATTTGGCACGGGAAGAAGCTTGGTATCTCTTTGTATACCTATTATAGTAGTATTAGTATCTACCTAGTCTTACTATTAACATCTCTTAGCATACACACCTATCACACCTGAAATTTAACCTTTCCATAAATACCAGTCTCTATTTTAAACAGGATCTAATATTAGCATTAAAGCTAAGGCAATATGAGTACATGAGACTTTTCTATTCTTTTGAGGGGAAAAAAAAAAAATATATATATATATATAAAAGAATGTAGAAGCAGCAAAGAGGTGCAAGTATTTTTGTGGTTCCTTTCTCTTAGCTTGTAAACTCACTTTCTGACATTTAGGTCCATTGTTGTAAACAAGAGCTGCTAAGGCTTGCAGAATTTCCACGTGTGTCCAAGAGCTGCACTGCTTAAGAGCAGAGATGCAGTAGGAGAGAAGAAAATTCAAGTTCTGCTCATCAACCATCACCTGTTGTAACAGAAAAGGACTGGAGGTCAGGAAAACATCGCTGGAGTCACTATCTGCAGCTATACCGGTTACAGACTCGGGTGGTCCTGCTGTTAAAATTACAACCACAGAATCAGCCGACACTCAAGAACTGAGCCAACAGCACTTCCAATGGTTTATCGCTTCTGACTGAAGCTGGTTTTACATGAGGAATCGCGCTAGAGCCACAGGGCAGAACCTCAGCTGGGAATAAATAAGCAATGTGGTGAAAATCTGAGAAACTCTGCTCCTTAGCCCTGCTCAGGGACAGAAGGGGTCTCTGGCTTAGCGGGGGACCAGGGAGCCAGCACACGGGGAAAGCAGGGACAAGGCCAAACTTTTTGTACCTGAAATCTGTTAAGTACATGATGGGCAAGCTGACAAACTTTGCTGACGAGATGTTCCTGATCAAGGTGAACCAGCTCACAGCTTTGGACAAGCAGAGCGCAAACATCCTGGAAAAGAAAGCCTCAGTTTATTACTTAGAGACTACAAAGCTAAGGTGGAAACCACATCAGTTCCAGCTTTGATCACACACCCAGATCTGCGTGTGGATACCACTAACAAGGATGATATAATAGAACAAAGCTCCAGCTGGTGAGCTTCCCCTCTTTTACCCACTGACCTTCATCCCGCCGCAGGGATATGCTGACACAGATATACGTTGTGGGAGTGCTGCTCAAACAGCAGCACTTAAACACTGGAGCAAAAGCAAAGCCAGGAATAATGGCAAAAGAAAAAATGCAAAGTTAGGTCAAGGAACACAAGCAAGAAAAAAGGAGCACCATCCAAAAAAAAAAAAAAACCAGGGAAAAAAAAAATCAATTAATTTCAGAATGCAAAGCAAGCCCACTCTGGAAACAAAATTAAGAAAAATCTGTAAGTAAGCAGCGTTTACAGCACAATAACACAGCACGCTGTGTTGCGGTGACGTGGTATCAACGCTGCAGAGCTACAGCGCGCAGCTTTGACGGGCTTACTTTAAGACTAGAATATCTTTAATTATTTGAAGAGCAGACCATGAAAATTAGGGAGTTCCTGTGCTCACAGTCCCACCCGCCCGCGTCCCCACCGCCTCCAGCAGCGCTCACAGGCCGCACACTGACCCGGCCAAGGTTTTGGCACACGGCAGCAGAGCTCAGGAGTCACCCGAAGAGGTGGGGAAGGGGACCAGGGGCAGGTGAAGGCGTCACGGGGAGGAGAGGGGAAGATGTGCAGGAAAACCCGCGGCCTGCAGCGAGGCAGCCCACAGGGAGCCGCAGGGGCGGCCCCTCCACGGGCAGCCATGGAGGTGGGCGAGGGCCCCGTGGAAGTGTGACCTCACTCCCCCGTGACGTGTACACCCCGTGACGTGTACACCCCGTGACGTGTACACCCCGTGACGTGTACACCCACACCCGAGCGCCGTCTCCCCCCGCCCCGAGCGTGCCCGTCCCCGCGGGTCCGCTCTCCAGCGCGGCCAGAGGGAGCCCCGAAGCCGCCCGGTTCCCCCCCCAGCCTCCCACAGCCCCGACCCCGCTCCCGGACTTGGCCCCGCGGTACCTGCGGACTGGGCCCGGCCGCCGGCGCCGGCCCGCAGCTCTCCGAGATGAGCTGGTCGAAGAGCAGGTGGAGCTCGGTGCGGCGGCAGCCGCCGTCGGGCCGCTCCGCGCCGGGCTGAGGCCGCAGGGCCCCCAACCGAGCCAGATAACGGCGGAAAGAGCCGCCGGGCTCCGGCTCCTCCGGCCCCACCACCGCCGCCGCCATCTTCCGCCTTCCCGGCACCGGCGCTATGGCAACGGGCAGCGCTTCCGGGGCGGGGCGGCTACGGCGGCCGGGCGGGGCCAGCGCCGCAGCCCGCGCCGGCATCGGCCCCGCAGGCCCGTGGATCACCTGGAAGGCGCCGGGGAATACGGCAACGGGGAGCCCCGGGGTTGGGCGGCGGGCCCGGTGCCGCCGCTGGGCCAGGGACACGGCCCGCCCCGGCCTCCCGGGGCTGCGGGGAGCGGCGCGGCCAGGGCTGCAGGCCCGGCGGGGACAGGGCCGCAGCTGTGACACCCGCACTGTCACGGTCACAGCTGTGTCGTGATCACAGCCGCCTCACCTCACAGCAGTGTCACGCAGCTGTATCACGCTCCAGCCACGGCATCCTCACAGCCAGGACAGCCTCGTGGCCGTGTCACACTCGTAGCCCTGACACGCTCACAGCCCTGACACGCTCACAGCCATGACATGCTCACAGCCGTGACACACTCACAGCCCTGACACACTCACAGCCATGACACGCTCACAGCACTGACACACTCACAGCCATGACACACTCACAGCCATGACACGCTCACAGCACTGACACACTCACAGCCATGACACGCTCACAGCCCTGACACACTCACAGCCATGACACGCTCACAGCCGTGACATGCTCACAGCACTGACACGCTCACAGCCGTGACACGCTCACAGCACTGACACACTCACAGCCATGACACGCTCACAGCCCTGATGCACTCACAGCCGTGACACACTCACAGCCCTGACACGCTCACAGCTGTGACACGCTCACAGCACTGACACGCTCACAGCTGTGACACGCTCACAGCCATTGCACCTTCACAGCCCTGTCGCACAGAAGTGTCACGGCCACAGCTGTGTCGCCCTCTCACCATGTCATGCTTGCATCCATGACACCCTCACAGCCGTGTCACACACCAGTGTCACACTCACAGCAGGGTTGTGCCCCAGCCACGACATGCTCACAACCGTGACAGTCTCGCACCATGACATGCTTGCAACCTTGTCATGCTCCAGCCACGACACCCTCACAGCCACGACACGCTCACACCAACACACCCTCACAGCTGTGACACACACCAAGACACCCTCACAGCCGTGACACCCACCAGGACACCCTCACAGCCATGACACGCTCAGCCCAAGAACAAAGAATTGATGGCTGCGGGCCGGCGGGAGGAGCACGGTCAATCGCCTGACCCGGGCAGTGACCCCAACTCTGGGTCTCGCTGTTCCCAGGCCAGGCCACGGGCCCCGGGCGAGTCCCGGGGCAGGAGCGGTGCCGGTGGCCGGGCAGCACCGCGGTAGGTGGCACTGCCTGTCCACGCTTGAGGCCACCGTGCCCAGAGCCATCCCGCCTGCAGCCCCCTCATCCCTGGCCGGGGCAGAAGCATGGCCGTGCGCCCCAGGGAGCGGGACGCGGGGCTGCGCAGATTTTAACCATCCTGGACACTCGGTGTTTCCTTAAAACCGACACTGAGTGATCGGCGTAACCTGAAACAAGACTGCGGTCCAGGGCTGCTGGTCTGTAAGAGGCTGCTCCCATCCCACTGCCCTGTCCTGGTCTGTCTGTACCCAGTCTACTCACAGGACAGGACAGATTTCAGCACTGGGGACACAAGGGGCTGGTGAGTGGGAAGAGAAACCTGCTCGCCTTGAGGACATTACTTCAGGTATGATCTGCACCTCACCTGTAACTGATTTCTTGCTGATGAGTAACATCAAATTCTGTCCCTGCCATTTCTGTGTGAACAGGATCCCGGGAGAGGGGCCAAGGACTGAAGGGCCCCGGCTGATGGGGAAATCCACTCGAACAGGGGCAAGACAAGCGTTACCGCCCTGCTGCGCAGGGACAGCAGCTGACAGGGACCTGCGTCACCCAGGAAGGAGCGGGAGAGCTGCAGGGTCAGGGCACTGTGTCCTCCCTCTCCATATCACAACCAGGCGAAGCCGTTGTCTGGTACCTCACTAGAGAGACTGTCTTACCTCCAGTTTACCTCAATTTACCTTCCTTTCATTTCCTTATCAGACCGAGCACCTCGAGTCAGAAAAGTATGTGCTGTGCCACCAGCGCCATCGCCTTGGCTTTCTTCTTTGCCCTGGGCGGTCTGTTTATGGCTAATTGCTCTGCTTCTTACCTTTATTGTTCCATTTATTCTTTATTATTCGCTCCCGAAAAGTCCCTAACGGGCCTCTGAGGCAAGCACAGTGAAACATGTAGCAAAGAGACAGCCTCAAGCACGTTAATATTGTGCAAGGATGATTTTAGAGAGCTCTCCGTCTTCCCAGCCCAGCCATCGCTCTGGGGAGAGCAGCTGCTTGACATCCCGTAAGTGCTCCGAGAGGCAGCGTCAAGCAGAGGAGCATGTGGGCACCTTCACCGCGGCAGAGCCTTCGTGTGAGGGTCTGGCATGGAGAGCGGGGAGACCCCCGGCACCCTCCCTGCGGGAGCACCTCCCAGCACCTTGCTCCATCCTGGAAAGCCTTTCTGGCACCTGCAGCATCAGTGGATTCGATGGAGTGGCCGCGTGGGAGCCAGGGTCTCTGCTGGCACCGGCTGCCTCTCTGCAGCTCCGCATCTGAGGACGGACTCAAGCGGAGCTGTGTTGGGATTGAGATTTCAAAGCCAGAACTGTCAGCGTTGCCATCTCAACTTCTGTGCTTGCCGCAAATTTCCACCAAACCCCCATTTGGGGACCTTTTTTGGGTTTCCTTCCTTTTGTCACCATTTTATTTTGTGATTTATTATTTTCAAAACTTCTTAATACATATTTAAAGCTCTTTTTTTTTTCTTGTCCTCTGTTTTTCAAATGCTGCCGAAACGTGTGTTTTGACACCAGCCCCCACTTTTGTGAGGCCCTAATAAATCTGCGACTGAAAGCAGACTGCCACTGCTGCAGGGGTTTATAAAGCAACGAAACCAGGCGAGAGCTGGGTACAGACGTGGTGGGTTTAGGGAATAACTCTGCTGAAGCCAGCTACGTTACACCAGAACATGTTTTACCAGTGCCTGGTAAAGCTCCGCATTTACTCACCCCTCAGAACCCCCAAACGAGAGCAAACAATCGCAGCATCCAGCAGTGGCCACGAGGGAAAATAGCACAAGTCCTCCACTGTTAAACGTGCTCTGCTACTATCATGCAAATACATCTGGTTCAGCAGCTCAGAAGCAGACTTCAAAGGACAGAGAAGTCATTAGAATCACAGTTCAAAGAAAAAAAAGTGAGCAGCTGGTTTAGGCCATCTGGTAGGGGACATAAAATGGTCTCTTTCTTCCCCAGTCAGTCTATGAAATTTCAATTAATTGTAGGAACATCTTCCGACATTAACCAACATAATATTGTTAGAAATGTAAGTCTTAATAAATCATCAAAACTCGTGTCTTAGGAAAACAAGGCAGCTACAGTCTGGGGGGTTCTTTCCTCCCCTGTAATACAGCATGCCATAATTACAATTTTAGGTTGGTGTTTTCAAACAAATTAGTGGGAATTGGATTCCTCAGCTCCTTTGAAGGTCCCAGGGAAGAATGTGGATGGGATGGTTCCCCAGGCTGCAGGGGAATCTCCTTCTCTATTGATTTCAGGAGCCACGTTTGGCTTAAAAACATATGCAAAGTGTCCTCCTTGGGCTCATTTCTCCCAAGCTGGGTCCCACCAGCTCTGGCGGTGTAAGCGCAGCTCAGCAGAATTCCCTGGCTTAGCTGCTCTGATCTCCAAGGCCCCCAAGAGCTCCTGGAAATTGATATTCCTGTTGAATATATGGATGAGATCCTTGAAATTCAGGCAGGTGGTTTGATAATGCAAGGATGGTGACAGCTGCCGTGGGGAAGACAAACTAAACAGGAGCCACGATAGAGAGCTCAAGGGCACGGCAGATACCTGCTGATTTTGACAAAGTGATGACCTGGGAGCTGCTGCCTCCTCTCCCTGCCTCCTCCTCGCCTGCCAGATTTGTCAGCTGTGTCTCTTCCTGTAAGAGGCAAAATGGAGAGAGTTCATCTTAATCTTATCGTCCTGGGAAAAAACTGGCGCAAAACTCAGACGGAATTTTGGAGGTGTTTCAGTCCCAGGCTTTCACGGACACTGCTGTTTCCATCAGTCCTGCTTGTGGTCCTCTTTCCTGGGACCTTCCCAATTTACTGACTTAACTTCCCATCAGCAGCTTTTCAAAGCAGATGGGAAACACCTGGACCTGGAAAAATCCTCAGTCTTCTGCCATGCTCATAGCTCTGAGGAAGTCCACGTGGCTGCACCACTTACCCGTGCCATGTTTTACACACCCGTGTCACGAGCTGCGCCATCCTCTCAAGCCACGCTGGGTCTCAGGTTAGAGAGCAGGAGAGCAGCTGAGCTGAGGACAGCGGGACCAGAAAACCTCCTCAGCCCAGGTCGGAGGAGGGTGAAGGAGCAGGGGCTGTCCCAGCTGCACATGCAGCTCCTCCATCCCTGGGAGGGGATTTAGCAGGTGTCCCTGCCTGCACCGCCACAGTCCCCAAAGGCGTGTGCAGAACCAGCCCCCCATACTTCGCATTATCTCCGCTGCTGCCAAAGATGTCTCCCACAGCCTTCCCGGCTGTTTTCCCAAGCTGCAGGCCAGCTGACCAGACAAACAGTGCTGGCTCCGGGCTTGTTTGCCACTGAACAACAGACACAAATGCTTGAAATACTTTCCTAATCTCATTTTCTCATGCGAACGGCTGCTGGGTTGTCAGGGATGTTAGTCCAAAGCAGCAGCAGAGATGGGATGTGGGATGGGACAAGGTGTGAGGGGTCACAAGAGAAAGACCCAGCTGGGGAGTACCCCTGAGCCCCCCTGTGTGGTCCCATCACGGGAAGGGTGCCCATGCCCACAGCCCACCCAGCCTGGAGCCACCACCCGGTCCCCTGAGCCCCACTGGCTCCTGGCCCTGGGTGCAAGTGCCCGGGTGATTTGGCTCATTGGGGTAATTCCTCCCTTGCAATGAGGGACACTAAACCTCCTTTCACGTGGAAACACCCATGGGCTGGGGTCACCAGCTCTCCCGGAAACTCACGGCTCAGGATGCCTGAGCTGTTTCTCCTGGAAGGACTGCTGGATTTAACGGGGCTTTAATCGAGTGTGCTGGGGCTGCAGCTGAGTGTGGCGCAGAGACTCTGGAAACGCTGCTACTGCCTCCCCGCTGTGCTCCTCTCCCTGGGTTTTATCTCCCCAGAGCTGGCAGAGGCTGGGATGTTCCCATGTCTGCCTTCCCCAGGAGGTGGGAGCCCGGGGGACACCACAAAGCCTGGCTGGTGGCCTGCAAACACCTCCCCCTCTGTACAGAATAGCACAGACTCTTTTTTTTTAAATTGTATATCTCAATCTGTTTCCATCCGTTGCGTGTTTTCAGGAGAGGTGCCATAAATGAACACAGAGAAAGCAACTTGCCCAGAGCCCAGAGGGGTGGACGAGCAGGAGCTGCCATGGTGCCCGGTGGGCTGAGTCCCCAGGAAGCTCTGCTGCCGGCGGAGCAGGGAACGCGGGACCCGAAACCGCGGCGACCTGCTGGGAGTTGGAGCGAGCGCTCTCCGCTCGCTGCCGAACCGCCAGCAACCTGCCAGGGATGCACACCAAACATGAGCTAATCCCAACAAAAATAGGAGTGAAATCATAACTCATATGCATAATTCATGTGCATAATTTTCTCGTTGCTGTACATTCTCCGGGGATGTATTCTAGAAAATGCTTCCCTTCCCCTCCCCTCAAGGCTTGCGTCCTTCCAAAAAGTGCCGTAGACACAAATCATTGGAGGCAGCGAGAGGTAGTAGCTTTGCTGGGTTACTAAATAAATGCTAAATTTGTCTGAGTTTCCAGCCTACATCTTGGCACGTTGCACAGATCGAAGCTGTTGTATAGACGCGCGGGCTTGTAATAATCACAGGATTTTAATTGCTTTCATTGTGGACCCTGGCTACTGATGGTATCTGCACGGAAAACTGTAAGTTTGCACTTGCAAATGCTAAAAATGTTAAACAATAATGGCAATTAAGAGATAATTATAGTTATTCTGAAGCAAGGATTGGAGTTAAGACTCTGAGAAGATGTCCCAAATGACCAGGAAGCCATGCCCTGTTTACTGCACAGACTTCAAGCTGCTTTTTCT
>JAVSBS010004618.1:19721-40069 GCA_033124195.1 Coracias cyanogaster
TGCGAGATCCACCAGATTCAATTACTTAATGATTTTCTATAAAATATTTAAGTAACCCGGTATCTTCAGCCAGCCCAGGCTCTGCCTGGATTGCACATGTCACTCCTGCCGGAGGACAGTGACAAAGCCCTGGCCTGGCACCCAGCACTTGCTGAGTCACCCATTGGTTTTCTTCTGCTAATTACAAGACAACAAGGTCCAGGGACCCCCTGGCAGCACCCACGGGTGGGGACCCTGCTGGGGGGTGCCGTGTGGGTGCCATCCCTGCAAGCCACAGGTTCGGAGGAAGCCTTTGCACTCTGTGTCCAGGTTTACCCCATCCAAGCTGACTCATGGAGGAGCAGATGCTTTTGGCCAGGTTCCTTTTGAACCCTTAGGACTTTTAAAAACGGATTTAGGAAGAGGTTTTGTCCTTGTCAGAGCGTTCCGGGCTTTCCTCAAAAACAAAAAAGGTATTTATTTTCTCGCAGAGCCGTGTCCTGGGCTGGGCGCCAGCCGCTTGTGTGCAGGCTGCAGCCGAGGCACGTCCTGGCTCGGTGTCACCCCTCCGTCCTTTCCTGCCGGCGTGGCCCGGGCAGCCGGGGAGCTGCGCGAGATGGGTGCGAGATTAAACCCCAAACGTGTAATCGAACACTTAGTGGAAAAATACCTGTGTAAGAAGGGATTTCCGTTCCTCTGACTCAGCTTAAGCAGCACGGAGCTAAAGCTCGGGTCACTCCGTGTGTACCGGCAGGTGCTCAGCCCTGCTGGCATCAAATCCCATCACTGTGCCCCGGCAGCGCCTAACGCGGCTCACCCCACCCGGGCCAGGCAAGAGGTGGGAAAAGCCTTTCCCGATGGTCCTGCTGCAGCGTGGCACCCACGACAGGGCTGCTAAGGGCGATGTGCCGGTGGGAGCACGCGTCCAGCGCTGCAGATTCCAGCCCCGTCCCTGTGTGGGACTCGGTGGCTGCGGGAACAAAGGGCGGCTTTCACTGCGCCCACGAATTCCTCGGATGCTTTTATGGGCTGCAAGCAATGCATGGGGAGAGCGGGGCTCCCAGCAATCTCCTCCCCTGAAAGCACTTCATTCACACCCAGGCTGGAAGGAGGTGAAAGAAAAGGCCGCGCACATGTTGAAATGCAGGGGGGCCCTACTGCATGGAGGGCTTGGATTTCTCCCCAAAAGCCTCTCCCTGCCCAGCAGGCCGAGGGCATACCGCCCGGCCGGGCTCCGGGCAAGCAGCTGAGCTGCGGCCGGGCTGCTCCGCAACGGCCATAAATCAACAGAGACGCGTAAGCAAGGGAGGGAACAAAGGACATGGAGGGCTGCCAGGGCAGCTGGCAGGGGAGGCTGCGCAGAGGATGGCGTCTGAGGAAAGTCTCTGGCCAAGCCTGCGAGGGTCCCGGCCCCGCGTCCTGCGAGGGGACAAGAGCTGGCCCTGCTCTCCACCGGGCAGCAAGGGGCACACGGGGACAGGGGATGTGGCAGTGTGACATCCCACCTCACCCACGGCCCCGGCCTTGCTCCTGGGGTGCCTCTGCAGCATGCTGCGCTGCCCCACCATTGATTTTTCCACCAGGCCACCGCAAGCTCTGGTGCATTTGTTCCGAGTGCCCAGCACTAGGACAGCAAGACGTGGGCTGTGAGGCCACTACAGCAGCCTACTTCCATGGGCAGACGCAAACAAGCTACGCTAGTGCTGCATAAACAGTTCCTCGAGCTTAACCCAGGGCCAAACCCTGCTGGGGAGCAGAGCAAAGCAGAGCCTGGGGTTGTCCCCCTGGGATTGCTCCTGCTCAGGCTGCCAGCAGAAGGGATGAGGACCAGAGCGGAGTCCCAGCTCCCTTCTTACCCTCCATGCTGGGTGCTGAGACCACCGGTGCTCGGCGCAGGAGGAGCGTGGCACCTGCCGTCGCTAACAGAAGGGCTGGCGAAGGCGCTGACCTGATGATAAGCAGTTATTTGTCTCGTTGGTAATGAGTTATTACTCAGCCCCAGCTAGACACCGCCTTAAGGGAGGAAACATCTGATCATCTTTTAATAAACACAGTTGGCTCCTGCAAGGCTCCTGCAGCTCCTGTATCTATAAAGCGCTCCGAGACTCATGGCTTATGCACAGACAGCGCTGCTATGAGTCACAGTCTGGGAAAGGGTGTCAGAATCATTGCTCAATAAATAGAACAAAGCAAGGAAACCTCGGGTGGGCAGGGATGGCACAGCCCTGCTTCCTTCGCCGCGTGGCACTGGCCTGCTCAGGATTTACTCTTCCAAGACTGAAAGTGATATAAAAATGATTTCCGTGTTTTCTCTCTTCACCTCGAGTCTCCCACAAAAGCATGGTGAGATGGAAGATGTGGGTTGGGTTGCAGGATTACCAGCGACAGGCTCTGCTTCCTGGGGGGGCAGTCCTTTCAGGAGGGCCTGTTGTGACAGGACAAGGAGTGATGGTTTTAAACGAAAAGAGGGAGATTTAGACTGGATAGAAGGAAGAAATTCCTTACGCTGAGGGTGATGAGACCCTGGCCCAGGTTACCCAGAGAGGCAGTTGATGCCTCATCCCTGGAAACATTCCAAGGGAGGCTGGACAGGGCTCTGAGCAACCTGCTGCAGTTGCAGATATCCCTGCTCACAGCTGAGGGGTTGGACTAGATGAGGTTTAAAGGTCCCTTCCCAACCAAACTATTCAATTCTCAGGGAAGATTAATGCTGCAATGGCAGTGCCACAGGCTGGGAGGGAAGGAAAGCACAGACCTGCAGCCGGAGTGTTCCCACAGGAGCAAGGGGCAACACCTGTGCCCTGCACAGGACACCCAGCGCCGGGAGGACATCGCTGTCACATCACCCCTTCCTGGAGTCCCAGGTGGTCACAGAGAAGGGGAAGAACATTGTGTCAGGGAGCAAGGCTAGCTCCCGCTCCTAACGGAGTCACGCACCTCCTCCTGGGACTTTACACCACACTCCCTCCGCAGAAGAACGAATCCTAGATCACGTCTAGCAGTTTGCGGGGAGCACAGCTACCAAAAGCCAGCCTCTCTGCTCTTCAGCGCTGCAAAGCTTTGCCTTTGTAAGGCTGCATCTGGAAGAAATACTTGACATGAGGAATTAAATACAAGGTTTGTACAAGAGAAAATAACATGACGCTCTCCCGCTCCAGAAGCTGCACCGTTAATCGCAGCAAATGCACACGCACATTTGCAGAGACCATCCTGCACCCACCACCTCGGACTTGCCAGCAGTCTGACATTCTCTGAACGCTTGTAAGGCAGGACAGCAACGTATGTGGAGTTTACATTTAATCAGCATTTTTGCCCAGACACATCTGGAAGCAGTTTATTTCTCCAGATGTTTCTCCTCAGATACATACCTTCCACTCAGCGCCCCAGATCCAGATGTTTCCAAACAACTTCATGACCCTGTTGAAACTGTTGGTCTCTCCAGCAGGGAAGCAGTTAATGCTCGGAGGCATCATGCAGGACACCTGCGCCTGGTGGAAACTGGAGACAGAGTGGAGCCCAGCAATGGAAAAAGTAGAAGCCAAAAGCTGTGTCAGACAGCTGCTGGGGAGCAGGAGGGGACAGAAAGCTCCAGGGTAAAACCTCACCACGCTCTCAGCCCTAGAGAGGGAAGCGCTGCTTCACTTCAGGCAGTTTGTGTCTTCCAGAGCCCCAGCAAAGGATGGTTCAGGGGGAAGGCTGAGGATGCGCAGCACCAGTGTCCATCGCAGGGGTTAGGGAAGGCGAGCAGGGCTGGATTTCACTGCCTAAAGCTGTGAGCTGCCTTTCCTCAGCCCGGAGCAGGACTCCCGCTGCAGTGACACATCCAATGTAGCACCAAACCCACTTTCTACTTGCGTGTCTTGGCTCCAGGGCACATCCCACCAGGACCAACTGACACCAGCACCACAGCCCCTGGATACGTGGCTGGAAGGCCTGCTTTCCCAGACGGAACACAAGCTGGAAAAGTTTTCCACCTGGGATTTGGGTCAGCAGCCTCCTGTGCCGCAGCTGCCATTCAGGAGCCAGTTTCTCTACCACTGGCTTTGGCTAAGAGCCCTGGACACCGCGGGGCCTTCGCCACCCCAGCCCAGCCCCACAAGGCTGCAAGTGCTTTCTTGGAGCTGCAGCGTTGTCCCAGACCAGGGCTGGAGCTTAAGCCCTGCAACTACGCTTCCCGCTGAAGGGCTGGCAGGGATACCGAGGGAGGAGCATCGCTCCCAGCTCCCCCAAAGTAGAAACCACCTCTGCTTTTCAGCGCTGCCCGGGGTAGGGTACAGCAGATCGTCTGTGTGTAACAGCCGTACCGCTGCTCAGGTTCAGCTCATGTTAGAGCTGCCGAGATGAGTCATGTTTGGCTGCAGCTCCCCTTCCCCGTTTCTCACGATGGTGTTACCATTCCTCAGCATAGCTCTTACACTACGGTAGTCGTAAAGTGCCCACAGCTCTTCCAAACCATCAGGGAGGCCACAACCCCAAATTTGTGTCTCATCAGGAGCACAACAGCAAGCTGGGGGGGGTTAAGGGCAAGCATACAGCCCCTGCAGTGAGCGGCATTAAACACACCAAGCAAGCGGCAGGAGCTTCAGATCTCACCTTTCTACCAAGCACAGGGAAGACACCTGAAAGGGAAACCCGCTGTCCTGCAAAGCAAGGAGACCCCTTGGAGCTCATCCAGGAGCCCCGCTGTCACACCACCCCTGTCTTGTCTGAAGTCATTAGGAGGTGAGCCCCAGTGCCTCCATATCCAGGTTATTTGGCACAGAAACATCCCAGCGGGACACGATTCCCTCAGTCCCTCCTTCTGGCGCAGCATTTGAGCCAGGCTGGAGGTCAGCAGCAGCGCAGATGGGGCCACATATGCTCCTCAGGTCATTTCTCCCTCTGCAGACCTGCCTCTTTTGGGCCGTCGGCATCTTCCAGGGCACCCTCGGGACAAGAGCAGTTTTTGCTTGGGACAGCTGGTAATGAAGAAGAAACTAGAGGCTGTTTAAATGTGTCAATTCACCTTTAATGGTTGAAAAAAAATAAATGGTATTTGAGCCATTGCAGTTATGAAGGGGACAGATCTTGCTCCACGAGAGACCGTGAACAGGTTCACATTAGACTCATGCTTGGAAAAAAGAAAAACCCAAAACATTCTCCTTTCAGACCCAGAGTGGAGTTCTGAACAGACAAGACCACAAGAGTGCCCCAGGCAGCCCAAGGCACATTACCCCAGTGCAGACATTTCCATCAACATGAAGTTATGACAGCTACATTCTTTCTAGTTACAACATTGTTCTATCAATATTACAAAATTAGGCATACTTTGGATTTTGCACAGAGACAAGAAGGACTTTTACTTCAGGAAGTAGTCAACCTGGGTCATTGAGTCATTTCACAATGAAGAGCTTCCTTCACTCTGTCCCTTCTCCCCCAGCAGTGACTTGTTACCAACACCAGATTCATCTCAGGCTCACCAGCCCAGGGATAGTCTACGCATTAGTTGGCAAACCAATAAATAGAGCTTATGACAAGCACCAGATATTTACTTGTCATCTCACTGCATTTCTCCACACCCAGATAAAAAGCACTTCCTGCAGTGTAATCCAAGAGTCAGTACATACTAAGACAACATCACCGCTGAACCTATTGGAGACCAAGACATTTGTCTGCCTTTGAAGCAGATGTCACATGAGTTTCCTTCACACAAACATCACACAAATTTAACTTCTTGGTACTGTGCTTTAAGAACAAAAGCAGATATCGGAACATGGAGGACAGTCCTCCAGAAATAGCTTATCAGCTACAGAAAATTAAAAAAAAAAAAAAAAGGAGACAGTGGCCACTTACAAGTCTTCCACATGACTAGCTTGCTTTAAGGAGAGCATCAAGTTAAGGCAGTGTTGAGACAACTGGCTAAGAACATGCCAAATAGAGCTGTTGTCGGTAGTCACCAATTGGACATCCTACTCCATTTCAGGGACAGGCCATGTGGCTTTACATCTCAGCACCAAGGTCTAAAGACTTCAGCCACAGGATGCTGCTTTCTGCAGCAAGCAGAAACTCAGGAGGATGTTTGTTGAAGTCTTCTAGACCAGGCTGAGTTGCTTACAAGTCTAAGTCAATGTTTCAGCAGAGCCAAAAACACAGCGCTGGGCACTGAAAGAACACCAAGGGTGCCAGCTGCACGTCTGTTTATCACAGTCCAAGGTGGGAGTTCAACTGGTGTGTGAAAGCCACGTAACCACAAGCAACCCCACCAGCTTTCAGGGAAGGTCTAAGTACCTGTGCTGAGGTTACTGGGAGAGCCAGCTCTCTACAGTCTGCAGGGTGGGTACAGCGGCTCACACTGGCTTTGCTCCTCATTACAAGATTAACAGTCTAATAAAACTCAGTGAGGAAGTCGGGGGTCTGTTGGCCTGCCCAAAGAAGCGTTCCCAGCCTCAAAGAAGGAGTTACCACTGAGGGAGCTGTTGTGGAATTGTTTTATTTCTTCCCACGTAAAGGCCATTGTTTAAGCATTTACAGGTTTCCTAGTGCAATACAACCAAAAAAAAGCAGTAACAAAAAAATGCCGCCTTCTTCCCAGGCAACTAAACAGAAGTAGATTTTTACTGCAACATATACACATTAAATATAGTATACAGTCCATGCAGCGGCATAGCCATGTTAAAGGGAGTCGTGGCTTCAGCCATCAGTGCATTACAGTCCGAATTCCACTCACTCCTACTTTCCTATCCAGACTTGAAGAGAAGAATTGCAACCTGACCCAAGTAAAAATAGATGAAGTGCTTTGTCTCGTGTGTTACATAGCTGCCAAAGTTTCTGCCAACAATGCAGTGCCAAGTTGGGTTGTATTTCTTGTCAAATTCCTGAAGAAAGAGAAGAGAGGCATTAAGGCCAAGAAAGCCCACATGAAAATAGTTCTCAGCACAAACTCTTAGCTGGTTGTGTTCACACACTATCGCCTCTCCTCCCACCTGCAGCATCTTTAGATTCCCTACTGCAAGATACTATTAAGCAAGGCAGTGCCTGAAAACCAAACCTCTGCACTGGATTGTTTGAAGGATCCAACACAAGCAAATAATCTCCTGATATTTGAAAGACCCATCAGCCCTGGGCAGAAAGAGCAGAAGCAAGAGCTCCCCTTGGTACAGCACTATCTGAGCCCCGCGTGTAGGCTAGCTCAGGGGAATATTTCTCCTCTCCCATTCCAAACCCACTCACAAGAAAAGATTTTGGCATGTCTGCTCCAGCAAGGCATTTGAGCTTAAAAGGTCACCTAAAAAAAGGAAGAAGTCTGGATGCTGCTGTCTGCAACTCTTCTTCACAGAAAGGGGAGAAAACCTGCACTAAAAGTGAGCAGGTAAATTCAGAGGCCAGCACATGGAGACCTAAGAGGGCAGAGGTGGGCAAGCTGAATGCTGGCTGAATAGTCCATCTCCTACTTCACAGGTAGGACAGGGTTAAAGACCATTTTCCTCCCTCCAATTAATACACACAACTCTCAAGAACACCTTTCCCTCCCCTGAGACAGAGCCGGAACAGACTCAACATTCAAGATTAAAGCAAGTGAGTCCTCAGACAGCAGCAAGACAGTTTCAGCTCTTTTCAGGTAACCTTTGAAGTAAGGGAAAGGATTTTTTCTCTTGCCAGGGCATGAAGGTGCATCAAATTGCTTCCCTCCGCCCAACACTCTCAGGAAATAAAGGCCAAAGTCTTTTTGGGTGCCTTCTGTTACACTCTCACTTTACAGGCTGCATTGCCCCAAGCACTTTGAGATAAGTCTTGCCACAAAGTGATCTGAGAGCTTAAGAGACACCCTTGAATCCTTTCCATTCAAGCTTAGATTACAAGCAAGGCCCAAAAGCTAGCCCAGGTGCCAGGACTGCACTGCCTGTGAAGTCACACCTTCAAAAGTACTTTGCCTGGCCATTGAAGCAGCTACAGAGGGAACCAACAGCTCCCCAGATGCTGTCAAGTCTTAATGGGCTCCTGCAAACAGGGAGACACCTCTTCAGAAGCCAGGGCAGTTGTCCACTCTGGTTTTAAAGTGGCACCTCTCACAACCCTGCCCACCAGCACAATGCCCCATCCTCCTTCCCACTGCTCACCCCAGAGCCAGAACACAGCAAACAGACCCACCCATGCAGAGCTGCCCACTGAGCGAGACACCGGTGTAACCCCACCCTGCATGGGTACTGCAAGTCCAGCAGCAGCAGCTGTGGAGCAAGTTCTCAACAGAGACTGCAGGAGCTCTTCCCAGGCTGGCAAATCCAGAGGGACAGGACTCACACAGTTTGCTCAGAGCTTGCCAAAGCCACAGACCAGGCCCTGCTCTGCCACAGCCCTCCTCTGACCTTGGAGAAGTCACTCCATCCTCTTGGGAATAGCAGTAAAGAAGCCAAGCAGCAAGCATCTTCTCCCTCCAAACACGCAAGTACGAAGTCTCAAGACACTTAGGCTCACGACAGGCACACACGGTCAAGAGCTTCAGGAAGTCTCAGCCACAGCAGCCCCCTCATCCCGTAGTTACCTTCTTTATATACGCTGCAATGTCCTTTTCTATGTTGTACTTCTCCATTGCCTGTGTAGCACAGTCTACAGCGTCCTGCTGCATGTCCTCGGACATGTCCGCATTCTTGATCACAGCCTTTCTGTCAGACATCGTGAACCTAAGGCAGAACATAGATTCCTTTAATCACTTCCCGCAAAAGGAGAAGCTTCCTGTGCATCAGCAGTTGCCCCTTCTACGGCAGTCTGCGTCACAAGCCAGTGCCACAAACCAAGCTGATGCTACAACCTCCCTGCTACAGCCAGGGTGAGTTTATCAGGGTAACCTACAGCAGTCCCAGGCTAAGCTGCCCCTTACAGCTGGAGCACTGTAGCACTGGCGCGGTCTGGAGGTTAGATCAGAGACGGTCCAACATCACCACCTGCATTAAAGACATGCAGAAGAAGCTTACTGTGTGGGAGGAGACAGGATCTGCAGAGCCACAGCCCTCCCAGACATCAATAGGCCACAGCCAAGTTTCCCTTTCCAGGTGCACCAGTGGTTTGGAGCATCATCTGTTCAGAGCTTCGCAAGGAATGGATCTCAGACCGCCTGTCCCCAGCAGGGAGGCTCAGGAAGCATGTCAACAGCAGCAGTGCTTTTATCCCACCCCACACCTGGAGTTACAGCTTCTGCTGCTAGTTCAGCCTGGAAGGAGCATTGTTCCACATCCAGCCTATCATCACCCCCACCTCACCACCGCTCTGCCACGGAAACCCAGCCTTCAGCTGCTCCCCGGGGACAAAAGCCGGTCTGACGAGCCAGAGCCAGGATAACACCATGCTGCAGCCTAGGAACAGGCAGGAGGAAACAAGCCCCACAGAGCTGGCACAGCTCACGGCTGGCAAAACAGCCTCCTTGTCCCCCCTCCACCTTCAAGCCACAACACAGATGCTGGAAACCAGCATGTTAGTGCTGCCCAGGGCCTTGAAGGAACTGGAAGGTGGTATACTGGAGCTGAGCGTGCAGCCTCCTTCATTTTTAATTTCAGGGGCTTTGCACCAGGCACTGAAGCCATTTACTCACAGATCTGTCAAGGCCTTTCCAGGGAGATGTTCAGCTTTGGGAAGTTTCCAGTGCTGTCCATATTACTCTAGAAAACAGGGATTTGGCAATCCCAGCCCTGCAGCCTTTCTTCATGCAAAGCCCACTACACGTGCCCTGGGAAAGAAGCCTCAGCACACCCCAGCATCCCTTTGGACACTGTTTCAAAGCCACGTGAGGCCCAGTCAGAAGGTGCATGTTATATGGGGGACTGGTCAGGCAAAGGTCTGTGCTGCGGAGGACCACAGCCGCTCACCTCAGCAGCCGCTCTTACCACAAGACGTTAGAATTTTGTAGGAATAAGCTTCTTAATAGCAAGGGGTGCCTCCAGTTAAGCCTGCAGAGCACCATAAAGTTTCCTAAATCCTGCTGTAAGTCTTGAGTGATACTACCAAGCATGTTTTGAAATAGTGAAACTACGCATTTTTAGCTCTACCAGGGAGTGAAGAAAATCTGCTGCAATGATCGCTTCCTGGAACAGCCCCAGAAAACTGAAGGAGTAGCTTTGTTACAGCAATTAAAGGAGCCTGCTATCCAGAGAGAAAGAGAATCCAGTTACATAATTGCAGCCCTCTGATTACAATACTTCAATTCTTCACTCTGCCTGCACTTGAAGACTTCTATTGCAACCCTAATTTATACGTTTTAGATAAAATGTTTAATAGAGCACTGCTATTAACACGCACTAATAGCACCAGGAGGAATGACAGGAACTGAGCTCAAACGCCAACAGAGAGCACGTGCCTCTACCACAGCTCTGAAAAAGCTACTTCCAGGCAGTTTGTTCCCCTCCACGCTGTGGTTTAAGCCAGTGGGTGTTCATTAGCCTGGGGCCCAAACACCTTGGCAAGACAACAAATGGATCAGAACAGCCCAACCGAATGCCTGTAGATTTGGATTCATTATCCAGGATTCTGGAAATCCCTTGGAAAAGTCTTCTGGGTGTCTAGGCCACAGTAGAATGGAAGCAGCAGAAATTCACTTGTGGGTCATTCTTCCAGGAAAGCCTCTTTAAGGAAAGAGGGCAAGAAAGCTCTGACACACCTCAGGCCTTCGCACACCTCCACTGCCCACCAAGTTCAGAGGGCATCTGCCATTACATAACCAGCCACAAAGCAACCCGCAAAAAGCATCTTCTTTCCTCATTGTTCAGGCAAGGAGCATCTCAGTGCAGGCCCGTGCTGCCGAGGGCCAACAGCGCCATAGAAAAAAATTATTATCCTTCAGTAAGAGCTGCAAGCCCTGGCGAGTCTGCCCTCCCCAGCACCGCACTGCTCCAGGGCACAGCATCCTTCATGGGCCAGCCATGATGCTGGAGGGAGGGTCTCCCGCACCCACCACGGGGCAGGGAGCAGCTTCAAGTGTCACCCCATCCATCCATCTACCTGTACACCACACAGCAGGGCCCCAGTCTCAGCACATTCCCCCGTGGGATTAGGGCATCCTCCCCACCAAGCAGTCTGGCAGCACCATGTACACACCTTATCCCTAAGCCACAAGATCATAGCTGGCTCTCGGGGTCTTGCCAGGCAAGTCTGGTGCTCTCTGAGGAAAACCACAAAACCCCAGCACCTAGCCCCGGGCAGGATGGGGCCTTTAGAGAGGAAGAGAAGACCACGGCCCTAGCAGCCAGTCCAGGGCAGGATGAGGTCTTAAGAAGTGGATTAGGCCCAAGCAGCACCCAACCCTTCTTTCACAAGGCTAAGATGAGGCCTTGGAAGGAGTAGGAGGCCCAAGCCCAGCACTCAGCCACTCCCCCAGCAGGACAGGACTTTGGGAGGGGGATGATGCTCAAGCCCAGCACCAGTCTCTCTCTCACTGGGACAAGACGCACCTTTGGGATGAGGATGACACAAGCCCCCCCCACTCTCTTTCCCTCTCCAGGCAGGACAAGGCCCAAACCCAGCACCCACCAGGCCAGCATGGAGCCTGAAGATGGGGACGAAGCTCCAGCGCAGCACCCTCCACTCCCCCCGCCACAGGCCTTGGGAACTGGGTGCGGCACAGCCCCCTCCCCACCAAGGCCAAAGAGGGCCGGGAGAGACGCTCCCGGGCGCATGTGCAGGCCGGGAGCCCTGCGTGACCTTCACGAGGGAAGCCCCGGGGGCACCCGAGGCAGCGGTGACCTTGCCCGGAGCGGGACCGGCAACGCACCGGCAGCAGACCACCGGGGTGGGGCAGGCTCCGAGCGCCGCCGGCAGCTACCCACGGACCGGAGCCGCTCGCCCGCCCGCCGGCCGGTCAGCGCCGAGGCTCCCTCCCCCCGGGGCAGCCCCGCCGCCACCACCACCACCCCGCACCCGGTGACCAGGCGAGGCACGGAGGTCCCCGGCCCGGCGGAGGGCGTCGCTCACCTTCACAGTGACAGGGCCACCCCGGGAGGGCGAGGCACGGCACCGAGGAGGAGGAGGTGGGAGGAGGCCCGGACCCGCTCGCCTCAGCCCGCTCCGCTCCCTGCGCCGCGCCGAGCGCTCTGCGCCTGGCCGCCGCGCCGCGCTCAAATACCGCCCCGCCCGCTGCGGCGCGCGGCCCGTCGCTTCCTCATTGGCTGAGCCTCCCGGCACGCCGCGCTCTCATTGGCCGATCCGCGGCGCGGCCCGCTGCCCCGGCCCGTCCGCCCGCGCTCTTCTGCCTACATCCTGTTTCATCCCACAATGCCGCGGGGCGGGGCGGCGCCTCGCGGGGGCGGGGGGGGTACCCCGGTGTCGTGAGGGGCCGGGGCGGGGCCGGGCCGCGGGGGTCCCCGCCGCCTTGGGGACCCCGATCCCCTGGGGCTGATGGCCTTTGGAGGGGCCTCTGCTGCCTCAAGGGGCTGTGATTCCTCTGCCGGGGTCCCCTTTGCCTCGGGGACCCCGATTCCCTGGGGGGCCCCTGCTGCCTTGGGGACGCTGATCCCCTGTGGGGGCTGAGTGCCTCAGGGGGCCGTGAGTCTTCTGTGGGGGGTCCCCTCTGCCTTGGGCACCCCCAGTGACCCCTGTGAGGGACCCGCTGCCTTGGGGAGATCCCCTTGGGGGAAACTGCCCTGGGAGGGCCTGGTCTCTGGAGGGGGCCTTGCTGCTGTGGTGTCCCTGACTCCCCCAGGCCTTCACACCAGGCGTGGCAGGGATGTATTGCTGGTGACAGCCCCTGGAGTGAGGCCAGCCTGTGGGCACCATAAAGGCTCAGTGTGTCTCCCCTTGCCTTCCCCTGGCTCTGCCCTGCTGCGGGTCTGAGCAGGCGCTGTGGGGTTTCAGTGTCAGGCAGCTGTGTGGTGTGGGAGCTCAGACGGGCACTGGAAACAGGGCAGTGGGGCTCTGTGGTGGCAGGTTTATATCCTCAACCCTGACAGATCCCAGGGCATCTTCATGGCAGGATTTGCTGTGATGTCACTGGGGACTGAGCGCCATGGCCAGCCAAAGTAGCTGCATTTCGGGCAGTGCTTGTGTACACGTAAAACCAGGTCTTGCATGTGGCTCCCCGCCAGCGGATTCCTGGCATCCTGTGAGACTTCTCTGTGTCCGCAGAGCTGCTGCAGGCCAGGGACCGCCATGTGCAAAGCGTTCTTGGAAAGATGGCTCAACCTACGAGTAAAAAAAACAGTTCTGTCATGGGTGATTAGTTGTAGCTTTGCACCTCTATGGCGTCTTCCACCTGAGATCTTCAACGTGTGCTAGTCACTTGAGCCTCGCGAGACCGTCCCAAGCTGATTGGCATTGCTGCAGCTTCTCATATTTACAGCTGAGGAAACTAAGGCAGTAGGAGGAGAGAGTGACCTGTGAAAGGTCTCTGAGTTCCCATTAGGAATCGATCCATGTCTCCTGGCTCTTGACGTAATCTCCTCCTCCTCCACCATCCTCAGTTGTCCAGGTTTTTAGGCAGGCAGGTGCTCAGTTTCCCCACAGGACTCAGCACCTCTCCTTGCCCCGCAACACCAGGCAGATTTCCCCCTCCTGAATGCATCAAGAGGGCTCCCTCCCTTCGTGGGGTTTTCCTGCTTTTATCCTGGCAGCAAAACTTGGGGGATGCCTAGCAAAGGTGGGAGCATCTTTCATTAAATCGCTAGCCCCACGTCCTGCAGGAGCTGCTGCTTTTCCTTGGGAGTATCTAAGTGAGTCCTGCACGGTCCCTTTCCTGCCAGGTCCAGCCTTGCTTCACGTGGGAAAGCTGATAAAATCCCAATGCTGAGAACTGGCCCTGCACCAGGGCAGGGGTGACACACGGCTGCTTGAGCAGCTTCATCGGACGGTCACCGTGAGGACATCACATTTCATGTACTATGTAGAAGCCAAGGTTAGGACAAAGGGAAGGATAAAACCTCTCTGTTCATCAGGATCCTGGCACATCGGTGTGACACCGGCCAGCAGGATCCCAGCGCAGAGGTGTGACACCGGCACTTGGGCCACTTGGCTTTCCCATGTGGGGCTCCTGCCCTCGAAAAATGTCCTCCGAGCACACACCTGCCCCCGCGGGCCCATCTGCCCGGCTGGCCACCAGCCAGCTCCTCTTTTGGTTGCTCCATTTCACTTGGGCAGAGGTGCCAAGAAGCCACCTGAAGAAAAGCCCAGCAAAACAAAAAATCCCCCATTCTCGCGCCGTCCCCGTTCCTGCACCCTCCCCATTCCCACACCATGGTGCCCACACAGCTCTGCCTGGTGTGAACAGCAAGACACAGACAGCACTGCCCAGGCTGAGCTGGCTCTTCACGAGACCAGTTTTAATTGCATGCGTGGCCTTCAGAACCAGGGAGCCCACTCCGGGTACTGAAATCTGTCTAATTTGATTGCTCAAGGAAGACGAGCCTACAGCTGGTAGCAGTGCTCGGGGGACAGGCTAGAGCTCGCTCCACGGCACAGATATTGCCTCGGCTGCCAGCAGCCCAGGAACGGGCTTCTGCTAATGACGTGGATAGTTCCTGCTTGAACTTTGCAGCCTCTGAGATACCGCTCAAAACTCCCAACAGCAAATAAAATATTTACTGTTCCCAAATGGGTGCAGACCTGAGCTTCAGCCTTGAGATGAGCAGAAGCCAGAGACCAGCAGAGAAGCAAGTGAGGACTATTGCTGTGGGGCACAGCACGAAATCTGCAAGACCACCTGACATCCAGCCTTCAGGCAGATAATTTGGGAGCATCGGCATCCCCCCTGAGCTCACATGCCCAAAGCCTGGGTGCATTGGCTGGGCACTGGCTGCGGGGCACCGCAATGGCAGCGGGGCTCGCACACGTGAGCTGTGGATGTCACAGGGATGAACCAAGAGCTACTCTGTCCAAGAAGCAAAGTGTCAGTAAATAAACATGTGGCTGGAGCAGTGGGCTGGGCTGCGGCTGTCGGATTACAGCCTCGGGCCTCAGCCTTATTAACGTTGAAATCCCACTGCACCGCTCTGGGAAACAGCTGATGGTCTCTTTGCAACCCTGGAGTGGTGTTTTTCTTGCCGCCTTCTGCAGGTTGGCTTTTCTTGCTCCCTGTGTGGGAAGGGGGAGCCGGCAGTGCCCATCCTGCTGGGATGCAGGCGATACCCTGCACCCACAGATGCACTCTGGGTCACCACAGGCCACCCCCAGCCAGGACCTGCCTTTTTCTGCTTTGGACGCTGGCGCTAATGCAGTAAAAGGCTTAGCTCCAGCCCTTTATGAGCTTCCATCTCAGCAGTGGTGGGAGTAAATATTTTTACGGGGATGTTTCCAGAGGTCCTGCACAGCTGGAGGGGGCTGGAGGTGCTGATCTTGGGGATGAGATGGTGGGCAACTGCCAGAGCAGGACCTGCTTGGGAGAGGCAGAAAGTTGGAGTCCTGCAGGATGCCTGGGACGTGCAAGCCCATGGGGAGCCCTGGGACTGGGGATGGGGCAGACCCACATCCTCGTATGCTGCAGCAGGGTCTAGGCTTGCCCCTCTGGAGTGGGCAGGCTCCCCAGGGCCACGCTGCAGAGCCGGTCATCCCGGCAAGGCTCCCGGGAATGCCTGGCCATGAGGGCAGCCGGCTCTGCTCAGGTTCACTGCGCAGCGCTTGGCCGGGCTATTTATAGCTCTGCTGAGTCTCTGTTGAGGCAACAGATCTCGGAGTCTTGTGGATCTTTTTTACGAGCATCCCAGAGCGGGAGGCGTGGAGCCTCAGCTCTCCCCTTGCCAAGCAGAATGGAGCCGTGGTTTGCATCGGGGTGGCAGCGCTGCAGGGCACAGAGCCCAGCTATGGCCCGGTGCAGGCACGGGAACCAGCCTGGCCGCGCTGCAGGAGGCAGCTCCCTTCCTACAGGGCACTGAGCTGTGGAGGAAACCCTCTGCTGTTCTCCTCCAAGGAGGTCCAGTACCCAGCAAACACCAAACCAGTCTCGCAGTGCTGCTGCCAGCAGCGAGCCGGGCCCGTGGCCACCGCCCTCGGCAGCGCCAGGTTGCCTGGCCTGTATTGCTGCACCATCCCTACTAATGCGGGAGCCTCGTTAGCGGGGAGGGATTTCTAAATCAGATCTCTGTTCCTGCCACCATGAGTTTCTGCTTAATCCCCGTGTGCGATAGGGTGACAACCGCAAAGGCTGGTTTTACGGTACCATTAACCCTGAGCTGAGCCCTGGGAAGGTGATGGGGGCTCGGCAGGCTTTAAGGCCGGAGGCAGCTGCTGAGCCATGCTCTTTCTGTCCGTCCCACGCAATGGGAGCCCCAGGCTGTCCTGCAAGGACTGCCGTGCTCCGGACCTCCCAGCATTTTCCTGGTGCAAGCTGGGGGGAGCAGTGCTCGCCTCCCTCCTGCCCTGTCTGTCCCACGGGTGTCCATGAGCACCTTCAGCCCAGGGCAGGAGGGAGCCACCCCAGGGACCCAGCTGCAAAGGAACGAAGTATAACAGAGTGTCCCTGACCCCAAATGGTGACAGTCAACAGTCCACAGAGCTGGCTCCAGTCTGGGTGGCTGCTTTGGTAATCCCCGTGTAACCCCATCCCAGTTACACCCTCCCTCCTCCAAAGCGTTCAGAGCAAGCGGAGCTGGAGGAGCCCTGCTCCAGTCTGACAGCCCCAGCCAGGGCCACCAGTGCTGCTCTGTGCACATGAAGGAGCATGGCCTTGGCAGAAGAAAGTGCTTCAAATGCCATGCAGGGAGACGCATTCCTGAATTGTGACAAAAGGCGTTTATTTATAAATTCCTCCAAGTGTGCTATATAAGGCACTTCACAGGGATTAGCAGGAAAAGGGCCTGGCGGCAAAGAGCAGTTTGCCATCTACGGCCTCGCTCCTCCTGCCCCATGGCCTCACACTTCCCCATGGGATGTGTTTCCAATCCCAGGCGACTTTAAGTCAAAACCCCCAGGCTTTGTGTACATCTGCCCTAAGAAGCACTGAGTTCTGGGAACCAAAAGCTGGGCTGACAATGTGGCTGCATCATCACACCAACTCCACTTCCCTGCTGCACCTCCGCAGTAACATCCCTCACAGGAGATTCTTCTTATTTAACCTAAACCCACTTTGCTACAACTTAGCCCATCACTTCTGCTCTGCTCTGCCACGGACAGGGTGTGCTGACGTATTTCATAGCACGTGTCCGTAGCAGGCAACTGTAGAAATGTCACCTTCATCTCTTCTCCCTGCAGGAACTCCTTTCCTCTCTCCTCCAACGTGTCTCCTGCACCTCTGCTCACCTCATTGCTCTTCTCCAGACTCTGCCATCAGACGCTTTCTTTTGCCAACAATCAATGAAAACAACAGCAGCAGTAAACCACTTTCTTTTATTAATTCACCTCCTTACTCTCCCTGCATGTCTTGGGGGCGTGGGCACGGCAGTGACACCCAGGCAATCAACACCGGCAAAATTTTGTCAGTGGCGCCCAGCATCAGGACAAGGGGCAATGGGCACAAACTGGGACCCAGGAGGTTCCATCTGAACAGGAGGAGAAACTTGTTTGGTGTGAGGGTGTGGGAGCCTGGCCCAGGCTGTCCAGAGAGGTTGTGGAGTCTCCTTCTCTGCAGAGATTCCAAAGGTGCCTGGACACGATCCTGGGCCCCCTGCTCTGGGTGACCTGCTGGAGCAGGGGATTGGACGAGATGATCTCCAGAGGTCCTTCCAACCCCAGCATGCTGGGATGCTGGGAACACAAACCGCCTCCATCAGGTCCTGCCTGCTGGAGCTGGAGCGTGAACATCACAGCCGGGGCAGCTGCAGGTTCTCTCCCTTGTCTAGCAACATCGCGATAATCACCGATAAGCATCCTCCTGTGGCTGATGCATCCAGCAAAGATCTGGCAGCTCCAGATCTCCTTGCAGAGATGCAACCAAGATGTAAGCATGAGAGAGGAAGGCACTGCCAGCATCTCAGCCCTGCGTTCTGCTCCTGCCAGGGGGAAATGCCTCGTGGAGTCCAACCCCTTGCAAAACACGTTCCTCTCCTTGGCAAGGGACAGCCCATCCATAAGGCACCCATCGTGGGTCTGCACCCCAGTGACCTCCCATCGTGGCACCTACACCACCCTGGGGCAGGATCCAGCCGGCAGCTCCTCCCAGGCACTGACACCTCGATACCAAAGCCAGGCACTTGCCTTGGGTGAGGAGGAGCTGGATCCGGCCCTTGCTCATCACTGCAGATCCAGCCACCAGCTTTCTGGCTGCTGGAGCCGGGTCCATCACCAGCCGCAGCCCCCCCAGGGCCGCCCATGAGTTATTTTTTACCAGGAGTCAATTGTTTTGGCAAGTGTTTTGCAAACTGCATTACGGAGGGTTTGCTGTCAGTCCTGGGCTCCTTTGATCAATCTCGTTTGCAAAGCAATTTTCAGCGCCCTGGTTAATGTACGTTATTATCTCCCTGAATCCCTGCTATAGAACCTGAATAAATCCCGTGGAAAAAGAAAATGCCCTATAAAAGGGAAACGCTCTGTAAAACTCCAGTGGGGAGCTGCCACCCCTGATGCTGAAGGTTTGATCACTGTAAGCAGTCCGTTAACATCCACCTCAGACCCCAAGTCCCCCAGTTTATTGTTCACATATCTGGGACAATAAAGTGTTTTCACTACCTGCCATCCTCTTTGCTGCACGGATCCAGTCTGGGCACATTTCTGTCTCCCATGGGAAACTCTTGCATCCCTTGGGGAATGGGAACTGGGTTCTCCCTGTCCCTGGCGCTCTGAGCACCTCATCTCCATGCCTGGCCTCAAGGCTTTCAGTCCAGAGTGAGACTGGAGTGCACCAAAACCAGACTGGGACTGTCCCCAGCTTCCCCAGCTGGGAAAAGCATCACTACCTGTTATAAAAACATAGAATCATTTAGGTTGGAAAAGACCTTTACAATCATTGAGTCCAACTATTATTGCTGTCGGGAGCAGCGGGGTCACAGCCACAGCAGGTCGAGGTGTTCCTGCCCAGGGAGAAATGGTCCTTCAATGGCAGAACCACCCAGGACTGGGTCAAATCCTTCCCAGCATCACACACTTGGCCTCTGAAATCCCCCAACACAGCCCTCGGCCATGCAACACCCTGGCCCCAAAGCCAGCACGGCCCTTTTGTGGTGTGCTCAGAGCTCTCACTCCTTATCTCGCTGGGCTCTGTCCCGAAGCACAGGCAGCGGCAGCGTGGCACCACGGCTGGGCAGCCTGGGCTTATCTCCAGGACCAATGGTCTTCAAAAAGTGACAAGCTATAGACAGCTTTTTGCCCAAACATTGCTTTCCACGAGGTAGTACGTTCCTTGCCATCCCGCAAGCGTGATAGAAAAAAACTAATACTAAACGACTTGGGAGCCTTATTAATATGTATTCAGGTCATCTGCTCACTGCAAGTTTTTGCAAGTGACTTGCGGTGTGCACTTCATGCAGGATCCATAAATAAAAACATCTCCCTGGAATCTCGGCAGGGTCATATCAGCACAGGAACACAACAACTGCCTTTGTGCACGGGGAGAGATGAGGGCGACGCAGCCCAGGCTGAGCCGGCCAGCCCACTGCTCGCAGCTTCCAGCCCAGCTGGATGCACTGGGAGCTGGGAACTCCCTTTAATCTGATCTCTCTCGAAGTGAAAGATGAGTTTAGAGACAACATAAACACCAAGGAAAAGTCACCTCAAAGCCGCATGCTGTGTGTCCAAGCCTTTTGGCTTTGCCATTAATTAATTAATTAATTGTACTTCTTCCCTTGAGTTTCCACATTTTTTCTTTTCCATTCTCCCTCTCGTTTGGACTGGGTGCTCCAGCACAAGCCCTGAACCCAACATGGTTCATCTGCAAGGGGCCCTGCCTGCACATCAAAGGCTTCCTAAATTTTTAAGGCTGGAAGGGCTGTTGTGAGCATCTCCTCCACCCTCCTGTGAGCCACAGCCCTCGCCAGGGTTGGTTTTTTGTGGTTGAGCAGAGCACAGCACTGCCCTTGGAGGAGCCTGGGGGTGCCAAGGCACGCCAGGTTTCTTTGGGCTGGCTGCAGGGTGGGAGTTTTGCAGAATCATAGAATCATGGAACGATTTGGACTGGAAGGGACCTTTAAAGCACATCTCATCCAAGCTCCTGCACTGAGCAGGGACATCTGCAACTAGAGCAGGTTGCTCAGAGCCCCATTGAACCTCACCTGGAATGGCTCCAGGGATGGGGCTTCAACTGCCACTCGGAGCAACCTGGGCCAGTGTCCCACCACCTTCAGTGTCAAAAATTTCTTCCATAATATAGTTTTAATCTCCCTCTGTCAGTTTAAAGCCATCACCCCTTGTCCTGTTGCAACAGGCTCTGCTAAAATGTCTGTGCCCATCTTTCTTATTGTCCCCATTAATCCCTGAAAGGCCACCAGAAGGTCTCCCTGGAGCCTTCTCTTCTCCAGCTGAACAAGCCCAACTCTCCCAGCCTGGCCTCCCAG
>JAVSBS010004619.1:0-29339 GCA_033124195.1 Coracias cyanogaster
GCTTTTCGGATGTTACTTTTCGTCAGCAGTTAACGGCATGTGATTTGGCCAGCTTTCAACTATATTTTTTCACGTTGCTGTGTCTTATTCTCCACAATTCCTTACAATGGGTATACTTCCCAGGAGTAATCTACAGATGCTGTCTTGGGATATACTTCTACAGTGTTTTCTATAAGAAATGTCTTAGTGAGCAAGTAGTGACCACACTGGGAAGGAGGAGAACAAAGGGAGGTATTTAGATTAGTTTCTTAAATACTGAGTAGAAAATAAAACAAAACCCTTGCAGATTTTGAAGGTAGCCATCTGGTGATTTCTGCCATCTTTTCTTTCCTGCTACAGCTGCACTCCACACACTTTTATATGAGAATGTTGTTTCAGAAAGAGTGAGTGTTGTATCAGAGATAATCTCTTACTATATGGACCTGTTTCTCCATAACCCTGTCAGATGACGTTTTACCAGCAAGGGAGCATCCTGCTCTTCATTTTACCCTGGTGAATTTTTGATTGTCATTGAATGTTTTGTTAAGTTCTACAAATGCTCTTCTCTAAAACAAACTAGATCTACTATAACTTTAAAGTGGTCCAGTTTCTCCACTGCATTCTTGAAATTTAGAGTAAAAACAGTATTTTGAACTCTGTATATTAATATGTGGCATAAAATACCAACACTGTCTAAGATGGCTCTGAGCTCTCTTAAACCTTGACTTCCATTCACAGCAACCTTGCACACTTTTGGAGCTTGTCAGTCTCCAGAGGAAGAAATGGATCCCACAAATTACTGTGATTTGTTTTTGCAGGTCTGTTTCTACTTGCACTCTTTCACTTTATTTTAACCTTAACTTGCCTGCCTTGTCACTTTTGTTTCTTCAGAATTCTTTCTTCAGCTCAGCACTCTCTGTCCGCATTCAAAGTATCTTGTGTGTGTACCTCTTCTCCAGAGTCTTCTCCAGACTTTATACTTTGCCATTCAGATTTAGAAACTGAATGTCTAGTTTATTCCTCAACCTCCCTTTCTTTTTTTTCTTTTTTTCCTCCCCTCCGCCACCCCTTCCCTTTAGGGGCCAGAGAATAGCTAACGTGCTGCAGAACATTCTGCCTTGGCTATCTCGCTCTTAAAAGAGTTTGTCTGGTGGACACTTATGGACCTGTCTGTATATCTTGAGTTTTCTGGCAAGTTCTGAAGAATTCATCCCACTCTTGAAGGAGAGTGAATAACAGTAAAATTACCTAAAATCTCATTGGATTGATTTTCATTTCAAAGAAACAAAAATATGCACACGTGTACTTCAGATTAATTATCATATTGCCTAAAAACCTAAGTTTTATTATGGGTACATTGCATGAATTAAACTCATAGGATTATAAAGGACATTGCTCTTGATTACAGGTTTATTCTTGTTTCATCAAATAAGTTTGAAAATGAATCTAAGACCAGAAACTGAAAAACACTGTTCTGTGACTTTAAAAGAACATATAAAAGAGACTGAACAAAAGTCTATTGCAGATGATGATAATTTTATCATAGATATGTAACATAATACATCTTGAAAGGGAACTCCTGAGATCAGCTAGTCCAGCCTGCTGCACAAAGCAGGGCCAAATGGGGCTTTGAGCAACCTCGTCTAGTGGGAGGTGTCCCTGCCCATAGCAGGGGGGTTGGAACTACATGGTCTTTAAGGTACCTTCCAAGCCCAACCATTCTATGATTCTAAATCCTGCTTTTTTGTTTTCTTTTAATAAAAATTTAAGATAATCTCAGAATCTTTCTATAAAAAATCATTTTCAACAGATTAAAAAAGATTGCTGATAATATTCTGCCACAGTTCAAGGTTAGAATAAAAATTTTCAAATATGACTAGCCTCTTTTGTAATGAATTCAAAACAATTGCGTAGATTTGGCAGGTTTCTTGTGGTTGTGCTGTAAATGAACGCAATCCATTTTCAGAGTAAAATCTCCCATTCATCTCTTGATAGTAGGTTCCATTAAATAAGGTAGACATTTTCCAGCTGTAGTTTTATTTTAAAATGCTTTGTCTACTGTTGGAGAAGGAATGATACTGCAGCTATATCAAAATTCAGAACAACCAGTGTTGGAGTACTGTCTTTATCCACACTGAGTAATGTTTTTCTCTTCAATAAGGTCATACTGACTCAGGAATCACTATGGGTAAGCTAAGGCTTTTACACAGGCCTTCCTGTGTAGTGACATGGCTTTACAGATTGCTTTGAGCATTAAGGATAAGAGCACTTGGTGAAACACTGGAAGAGGCTGCCCAGAGAGGTGGTAAATTCCCCCTCCTTGGAAACATTCAAGGTTAAGTTGGACTGGGCTCTGAGAAACTTGATCTAGTTAAAGAGGTATCTGCTTATTGCAGGGATGTTGGGCTAGATGACCGTTAAACTGTTCTATGATTTGGTTTCAATCCAACAAAGCACTTAAGTTTTCATGTGCATTAAGTGCTTAAGTTGTCTCTTTCAGGGGACAATACATCATGAGCAGTTTCTGTTTCAAATGAACTAGGTCTCAGGCCCACTCTACCATATTACTTTCTGGTAGGGTTTAGAATTGGTTTCATGACACTGGTAAATGGAGATGTGTGTCGGTACCCAGCAGTCTGAATAGGAAATGACTGTCATGTTTTTTGACAGTATATGGAGTAAGTTGTACCATTATGCACTTGTTAGTAGATAGAGGCTTTCTCATCCCCACCCTTGCTATAGTTATAAAAGTTATAGAAGGGTATCTGAGTAAATCCTTTTCCACTGGTAGTAGCCTGAACTTGTTCTCGTACACCCTTCATTTCAGTGTAATCCACAAAAAGTTTATCTTCTTTTAGGTATTCAACCACAAGCTCATTCAAAAGGAGTATCAGCTTGCAATATGTCTTGAAGGTTTAACTCTTTGAGTTCCATTAATTTCCTTTTACTTTTAGTTTTTAATTTTCTTTATTTATTTTACAAAGAATTTATTTATTTTACAAAGACACTTTTACAAAGTGTCAAGGAAAAATGGAAAAGCAACAAGATTTTTAAGATACTCTCTAGATGCAGTTTAGAGCAACCTACATACTCATGTACACTTATGCTTTTCAAGGCTAGCAGTTCTTACTCTGTTAAGCCCATTAAGACTTCTGGATTTGATTCCTGAATTTTTGCATGAGCTGTCTTTTCAGCCAAAAGATCTTTGATTTCTCAGGTAAAGCTGGTAGGCAGAAAATAATAAATTCATTGAATTCATCCAGGGTTACCAGTAGTTGTGAGATTTTGAAATATCTTTTCCTTTTAATAGGTGGCTTATTTTTAATTAAATTGGCAAGACTTCAATTATCTTAAGTAACTAAATACATTATGTATTCATTTAGGGAGCCTATTTTGAAGCTTAGGACCAGTTGCACTCATTTTGACAAATTTTAGGCAGAAAATTTCTCAGGGGAGTCCTGCTTTCTGTCATTTAAAAAGCTTTTATAATCACTTAGTCCAAAATGGTGATGTAGGCCGAAGTTTGAATCCCTGGCATATTGCTATAATGCTGCATTAGCTTAATCCTTCATTTTCTTGTCAATTAAGGACTTATCTTTATTCACAGATTCACTTATCTGTTATTCTTAGTGTATTTTAATGCTAGTAGTTAAAATCCCTTTGTTTATGGCAATAAGGCACCATTCAGTTTGTGAACTTTATAAAACCAACCTCTGCCAGTTTTGCTGTTTGAGAATTGCTGTAAAGAAGTGTTCCCACAGTAATTACTTATTCCAGAGATGTTCACTAAAGAATGAAGTAAGGGGAAAGTGTATAAAACAATTGTACACCAAGGAAAGTTTTACTAAGCACCTTCCCAGCAACTACAGGGCATTTAAAAAAAAAAAAAATCCTTGCAAAACAGTACACAAAAATCTGTTGTCTTTAATGCAGTTGCATATACTGACTTTAAAAATATTGGCAATTACTTAAGGTATTCACATTTAAATTAGATCTGGCCAAAATGTTGGGAAAAACTGAGGGGGGAGAAGCAGGAGGGGTTGGCAACAGCTTTTCAACATGGGGCTCAGCTGCCCATCATTACTTGCTTTCAATGGTTTGGGTCATGGGTAGTGTCACTCATTTTAATACCCACTTAGTCACATTGAAGTAGGAATGGCAATGCTGAGATAAAGAAATATGTGATAAACAAAAACCTTAGCAAAATCTTTCCAGTTGAGTACGTCTTATGGCACACAATTTTTTTATTTTCTTATTTTTGAAAAAGTATTTCAAGTTTAAGTGTAGAGTAGGAAAGAAGAAAGTGGGTGATTAATATTCAATAGTGATTGTGGAAAACAGCCATGAGTTTGTACTTGAGCATTTTATTTTAGCAGTACTTGTAGAACGCGCTTAGACCAGCAAACCATTCTGGAAAGCTTTGTGAAAACTTTAATGATGCCAGGAGTTTACCCATGGCAACTGCCCCAGTCACTTGAAGCATCACTTCTGAGAAACAACTAGTAGATCTGGAAGCTTCTATTTTTATGCTTCCTCAAGGCATCTAATCAACAAAAAGTATAAAACTGCTTTTTAGTTTAAAAAAGGAATAAATTCTGCCTTGGAGACCCTCAGTGGAAATGTCACCTTTAATGTGACATAAAAAAGAGAGAACAAAAAGAAAACAAGTGTGTAAATTTTTTATTAACGTCTAATTTTTAGTATTAATAATGTAAGAGGCAGACATGTTCTGTTTTTTAAACTTCAAGGGCCATATTTCTTCATGGGCAATAAGGCAGATGTTGGCTTGACAAAGAGGTCTTAAAGAACATTTTTCCTGTTTTCTAAGAAAAGAGATATGGCCCATTTTTCAGATGCCAGAACTATTAGAAGCCTAACACTATTTTCAGAGAGCTTCACCTGACTGAACAAGCTTTACTTTGACAGGACCTTGCAGACAGATCTGATTTTGGATGACAGGTAGGCTTTTTTTTTCTGAAGATAAAGACTAGTTGAAATAGTCACATTTCTGGCCTTGCACACATACATGGTGTTTTACTTAAAAATCCAGAGAAGGTTTGGCTTCCTTTGAGGTCAGCCATGAATCAGGCAGGGAGAATTTGGGTGGTAACAAATCAATCTGTCCTTGGTCATCCTACAGGTGTAGAATGTCTCCAGCACCAGGCGATCAACATCTTGCTGCAAATAGAAACTTAAGAAAATTTCCAAATCTGTTCAACTGTTAAAAAAAATTTAAATCTGAACTCTAGCATTTAGAATAGTAGTTTCATTCTTATTGTACAATATAAAGTATTTCTCATTGAATAATATTTCACTTCAGTTTCTGTAACACAAATAGATGAGTGGTCTTGGTGGAGAGTAATGCAGGAGTTACTGAATTCAGTAGAGGGTGATGATAAGCAACTGAACCTGAAATTTTGCAATCTAATCCTTTAAGTTTTACCATAATTAAGTAACAGTCATTAAATTAGGAGCTTGTCTTTCAGACTCTGAGGTGATTAAATCCTCTTGCATTTAGCTAAAAGAAGAAGAAAAGAAACAAAGGGAGAGTATGCCTGTGCTAGTGACTTCGTTCAACTGAAGAAGTTGAGGAAGCTTTCTCCTGATAAACTGCAACAGTCACTTTTAGAGTGCTTATCTTTTCATTCTTTATGGCTGCTTCAGGAATAAAGCTAGAATAATTGACTAAGCAAAAAAAAAAAAAAAAGTTATTACTTTGTAAGGAGCCAAATATTATCCTGAAGCCTTGCAAGAAAGGATTCAAAGATCCCTTTTTTAATAGAAACTTTCTCCAGGGAAAAGCTTTGCATACTAGTTTTAAAGATGAAGCTTAATAGATGTCTTCTACTTTTCAAAATATTTCAGAACTGGGTTAGTAATTGGACTTTAACCTAGAAAACTGGGTTGTCTCATTATTGGTTTTTGCAAATGATGAACCATTATTCTGCCATTCACTTTTTTGCCTACAGCTCAATGGCACAGGATGACCTGATGCTACATTTTCTGCAAGATGGCAATTGTCAGCAGAAAGATCACAATTTAAAGCCAGTTCTCTCTGGCTGACTATCTGGTGTGCTGCACTAGACTAAATTAGTATATTTTTTGAGAGTGCCTGGTTTTGAGAGCTGTTGTATACCTGTCATGTCAGACAGACAGACGTTCTGTCTTTGTTGTGAACCACAGTGATCTCTCTAATCAATAGAGATTACTGAGAAAACATGACTGCTGGTTCCAGCTGACCTGCATACTAAACCCTGAACCCTATGTTCATCTTCCTGGGTGAACTCTGACTCTAGCTCTGCATTCCTCCCGTGTTATTTAAAAATGACATTTGCCTGCCAGAAGCACGGCATGAGCAATAGCTGTAAAATGTTGCCTAAGGATGGAAATGCTACTGAGATAGTTTCACAATTGGGTTAACTTTTCTCTTGCAAGGGAAATACTTTACATAGCGTTTGCTGGAAAACAGGCACTGATTCCATTGCCCTTGCAGTTTTTTTATTTTTAACTGCTTTTGTAAAACTTTGATTCATGTGAGCTGTCCTCCTTTTTTAGTTATCGAATGTCTCAGTATGTATATTGCTTCACAGGTTTTAATCCCTGGCTTGTTTTGGAAGGCAATAATGTACATTTGTTTTATGTTACATAATGCCAGTAGAAGAAGGTGATCTTGTACATATGCAGCTATGTAATTTTGCGGTATGTTCTATGCCATTATTTGTGTGGAATACTATGTTAAAATGCTAGTCTAGTAGTGAAAGTGTAAATTGTAAACTATAATCTCTTCAGCCATATCATGCTTCAGATTCCATTAAATGATCCCCATCTTATCTTTTAAATGATCAGCACCGCAAATACTGAACTCTAAACTTCTGGATAATTCAGTTGTCATAAACAATAATTTATAAACTGATTCTTCACCAGACTGCTGCCAGCTTGTGGAGCAGTGAACTCAGCTGTATCCTGCTATTAAGGTCTGCCCCATAATCTAAATGATGGGACAGGAGACAACCTGAGTAAAACTTGATAAGTTAATTCAACTATTCCCTGATAGTGCATCTTATGTCCCTCTATTAAAGGTGTTTCTATTCCTTCATTGAATGATAAACAGTCAGTAAAAGCAAATTTCCCTTTAGTAAAATCTCCTTTTGATAAAGTAAGTGGTGTATGTACTAGAAATTCTTCTTGATTATTAGTTAGATCACCCAAGAATCTGTATCACCCATGGCAAAAGTCAAATGAGCAATAATTGAACCCAGGTGCTGATGTCAGTTAGTGGGAAGAAGATCACTAATCAGTTTATGCCATGCAATCAAAGAGTAGCTGTGTGGAAGGGACAAGCATCAGGCCTCAGACCTTGACTAATGATATGATCTGCAGACTGTAAGTTTTTCATTACTGAACAGTTTTCACTAAGTTGCAGAAACTAGCTGTGAATGAAAGCTGCTTACCTGAAACTGTAAGGTGCACGTTATCTTAGTAGTATCTGTCCTCTTAGCCAGCATGGGCAAATCTGGCAGTGGAAGTAGATAATTTTTCTTTCTCCACTCTATATCTCACAAACTGAATTCTGTTGAGTGAGTGCACCACTTTGAGTCCAGGCAAGATCTTCTGATGTATCCTATTTGTCTGTTCTATCTGCTAAGTAGTTTCCAAAAGATCTAGTAGACTAAGTGAACCATTAAAAAAGCACCTAGTGATTTTAAATCTCATATTAGAAAAAAGTCATTTTGGAGATATGGTCTCAATGACTTAGTGAAAAATTCTAGAACCTGAATTTGAGAGGATGTTATTGATGCTTTGAAAAGCTCTTAAATACATACCCTTCAAAGTCTTGCTTTTCTATACTTCTCCTGACACCTCTGCATCTTATGAATTGTATGCAGCCACAAGGATAATATTGCTGATGAGAGTGTCTAAAGGACATTATTCTGCCTGTTTTATATATGCTTTCTGCAGGCATGATTTGGAGGCACAGATGTCCATGGCTAGATCTTTTGATGGCCTGCAAATTTGAGAAATTTGATACATTTCCTATTTGTCTGCATTTATCAGTCCTCAGTATACCTTGCAAATATAACGATATTAGTTCTGATACAGGTAATATCTTTGTCCTATGCTTTACAGTTTGTAAACTTAAATTAACTTCATGAAATGCAGACACATTCAGAACAAATATAATTCCTGAGTAGCATGTTAAAATAAAATTTTCTATATAAAGCACTTCCTCTGAAATTGTATAAAGTTCCTCTTTAATATTAGTTTTATATTTTTAATTCATTACACTTTTTATTTCCTCCATTTTATGACCAAAAAAATGTTTCTCAAAGAGTAAAGGCTGTTTCTTTTTCTGTCAGTAATTGCTTGATAAAAGCTACTCTAACTTCACTTTCTGTTTCCTTGCAATATAAATAAACCTAAAACAGAGTATCTAGTTTTATTTTAATCAGTTTTAGAAGCATATTGCTTTTCCTTAAAGTGTAATCTCTATGTGGATTTTGTTACACCTACATAAATGTATCAGATATATGCAGTACAACATCCAGGCAATTAGTAAGATTATTCATCTCAATAGAAAATTATATGGTAGCAAGTTTGTGTAGATTTGCCACATTAGAAATAATTGCACTGTAAAAATTATGGATATTTTAACACATTATGTTCTGAAAACATGCAATGGTTTTCTAGGCTTTTGAAGAACATGTAAACTTCCCAAATATTTTACCATATTTTTTACGAATGTATTTTACTACTTGTTTCTTTAAACATAATAATTTGAACAAGTTTTTTATTTGGGCCCAAGTCAAATTTGGTATGTTGTATGTAAGGAAACAAACAAAAAAAAGTGTGTAAGCCCTGTCTTATTCTTGATCTAGGTAAATATACAGAGACTAATATGTAACATCCTCTACAGTGAAAGGCTTGTGATTGAACGTTTCCCTGCAGTCAATATAGGAGAACCCGTAGATAATCTGGTCCCTCTAAAGAGGTGATTTCAGATAATGTTAGCCCTGTGAAGGTACGGTCAGAGTATATCAGTGAAAGTTGAGGTAATTAGGAGGTGGAGAGAGGTGTTCATTAACAAAGGCCAAGCTGTACAGCTTTCATTACTTTCAAAGAAGACACAGAACACTTATTTGCTGTTTGACAAAATTTCCAGTCACAGTACCTAGGCCATGGCATACCTCTGCAGTCTTGAATAATCTGTAAACTACTAAGTCAATGAAATGCGCATACATTTGGGAAAGTTTCTTCTGGTGTGAAGAACTGAAGCCGATGGGACATGAGATGAGACCATAAAAACTTCAGTATAATGTCTGTCCAGGAAAAGACTGAATTAGTTTGCTGTTAGTAGTCATAGTACTGACTTTATGAGTAATTTACTAGTTGTTGTTTTTGTTGCAGAATATTGGGTAAAATTTTCTGTGTCAATGAAGGTAGAATTTTTCCTGACTTCACCAGACTAGCATAAAATTATTAGGAAGTCTGTTAGCACAATTTTAATAACCATCCTTTTATTAAAAGGGTGAGTTTGTCCAGTCTTTGTCAAACTTTAAGAACATAGGTACTAGAATTGTACCACCAGTGATTTGGGAAATAAAAAAAAGAATAAAATGATATTAAAAAACCCCCAGATGTTAATTTAAGGTTTCTATATTTTTACACTTGGATGATAACCTTTTGAAGGTATTTAATCCCTGCCTGCAAAAAGGTATCATTTTGTTTTCAGGGGAAATAAACTATAATATTTTAATGGTCATTAACCATGTTTGATTTAATGCTAGATTGCAGTCAGGGCTAAGATGTCCTCTATAGGTAATGGAGTAATGAATTAGTCTTCCTCTGTGTAGGCATGAGTTACTGTTTTGTGGTTTATTTTTCTTTGAATCATAGAATTGTTTTGGTTGGAAAAGACCATTAAGATCAAGTCCAACCATTAACCCAGCACTGCCAGGTCACCACTAAACCATATCTCTCAGCACCACATCTACACATCTTTTAAATACCTCCAGGGATTTACTGCCTCTTGCTGTTCTGTAATGTTCTGGTAGCAGTTACAAACCTCAACCATGGAGGTTTAAACTCCACTCTAGTAAAGGCTGTATACAAATTTCAGCTAGGAATCCTTTTAAAAGTTACATGATTCTTAATCTGTGTGGAGCTTGCAAGAATTCTAATGAGCAGTGCTTAACTCTGCTTTGGTTAGCTGGCAAAGTTGCAGAAACATAGACTTGAATTTGGAGTATTTTTAACTTTTTGAAAGATAATCCAAACCTGTCTTTGACAATCCTTGAACTCTTCCTGGGTGTATGTTTATTTTGGCAGTGTCGTGTCATGCCTACCACAGTGACATTGTGGGCATAGGCAGTTCAGAATTTACCTTTACCCTGGACCCTCTGCCTGCAAGGCAAAGACAGCCTGCCTGGTTGTCATGTCTGTCCAGCAGGCTGAAGAAAGGCTAAGCTTCTGACCACTCATCCTTAAAAGGAAAGAAAGTCAACAGTTACTATTGAAACTGGGCTATGTAGTTTAATTTGTGGCCAACCAACTCTGTCTTTCTTCCATATCCTCATACAAATTTTGTTTAAATGTGGTGTAATATAATTGCACACGCACCCCTCCAACACAGTTTTCAGACTTCTTACTTTTCTCTTTTATTTGCTCAATTGCATAGTGGCCTGAATTTGAAGTGTAACAGCTTGGAACTTGAGTCTGAATGTTTAAAAAATCTTTCTGTCCTCTGTCCTGCTTCCTTTTCTGTTCCCTTCTCTTTTCTCATCTGGATTCCAAGAATGTGTTGGGGACTGTAGACTAGTGTAGAGTTTTCAACTGACAATAGCAAAGTTAACAGTGGATATTTATATTTTTAGAATAAAAAGATAGATTCTCCAAAATTAAAAAATTATTGTGAACCACAGTTGAAGCCAGCTGCATATGAAAGTGTGTTTTATTTTGTATTTTTATCTTCATTTTAATTTACTCTCTTTGCTTTATTTATACTGAAGGAATAATAGGTCATGGTATCAGTAGTATTACGAGAATCTTAATAATTCATTAAGAATCAATCTCTAACTGTATTTTTCAGCACACAAGTGTAAATAAGACAAAGCAATGGTTATCAAGGGCTGTTCAATTCTTCATTCCGTTACTATATGTGTAGGATGATCACGGGACTATTGTATTTTAACCCCAGCTGGCAACTAAGCTCCACCCACCACTCACTCACTCCCCTCCAGTGGGAAGGAGAGGAGAATCAGAAAAAAAAAAAAGTGCAGAAAACTCATGGGTTGAGATAAAGACAGTTTAATAGGTAAAACAAAAGCCACGCACACAAGCAAAGCATACCAAGGAATTTATTCAGTACTTCTCATCAGCAGACAGGTGTTCAGCCATCTCCAGGAAAACAGGGCTCCATCACACATAACGGTGACTTGCGAAGACAAACACCATCACTCCAAAAGTATCCCACTTCCTTCTTCTTCTGCCAGCTTTATATGCTGAGCATGACGACATATGGTATGGAATATCCCTTCGGTCAGCTTGGGTCAGCTCTCCTGGCTCTGTCCTCTCTAAACTTCTTCTGCCCCCCCAACCAACTCACTGGTGGAGTGGTGTGAGAAGCAGAAAAGTTCTGGACTCTGTGTAACCGCTGCTCAGCAATGATGAAAGCATCTCTTTGTCATCAACACTGTTTCCAGCACAGATCCAAAACATAGCCCCATACCAGCTACTATGAAGAAAATTGAAGCTACCTCAGCCAAAACCAGCACAATTTGTACATCTAAGTTGTGCTTTTTTCATGTCTGCATTTCTAAAAGTCTTAGAAGTTCAGAACTGCAAGGCAAAATATAAGGATAATGAGAAAATGTAAAATCTACCAGGTGAAATTTAATGACTTATTGAGAAAAGAATAAATACAAACACTTCTTGGATTACTCTGGGATGTTTAAAGTCTATCACTGAATTTTGTGAAGATGGAAGTTAAAAAGAATGCTTTGAACATTTGACTTACAGCAGTAATATCTACAGTAAAGTATGATGCATTCTTGATGGGTATAGTAGCTGGTAGGCTACAGACATAGCTTACATGGAGAAGCCAAGTAAAACAAAAGTATACAGATCTTTAGAATGGAAAGTGTGGGAAAACATGAAGAACAGGTGAAATAAATGTCGATGCTACCTCACTATATTCTCTCATCCTTCAGTGGATCAAGCAATTGACTGTCCTGAGCCAGAGGTGATATCTGTATCTTTGTGTTAATAGGCAATGCTTTACCTTTTTGCATGTATTTTCAACTTTTTCTATTTTTGTTAACATTTACACTTAATGAAGTCTTTTGTGTTCTGTGGCAATGCGTTGCAGGATCTAGAAATGTTCTTATACCATAGGTCATCATCTTCACTTTTCTCTTGTAGAGTTCTGGTACATCTTTTTTTTTTTTTTTTTTTTTGGCAAGGTTGCCAGAATTGTGCTAGACTTAATCTTTATCATAATGGTTTTATATCTTTTATTCCTTATTCTTTTTCTATTAATTTTCTGATATTCTATTTGTCTTTTTGACTCCCACAGAACATAAAATTGTTATTCTTTAGGGTTACAGACAATAGCTGTCCTAAACTGTAATAGCCAGTTAAGATTCCATCATTATGTGTGTGTATGTATAATTAGGTCCACAGAGAGTGTATACACTTATGTACAGATATATATGAACAAATATGTATGGGTATTTATGTATGTATACATATGTATAATACGTATGGGACAATTTTTCTCAAGTGTACTACTTTACATTTATCAACAGTGAATTTCACTTGCTATTTTACAAGCTAATGATTTGATATGACAAGATCTTCTACAACTTTCTCTAGCCTTTTGGCTACACAAATCATTTTGTATTTGTAAGAGTCTTTTCTCTCTTCCTTCTGCTTTTATTATTTCCAGTAACAAAAACTTCATCCAGCAAAACAAGGCCTGGTATAGACCTGGCATGGGATTGCTCTGGTACATTTCCCCTTATTGTGAAAACTTAAATTCCTACTCTTTGTTTTCTTCATAGTTGTTCTATTTTATCCCAAGAGCCATGTGGGAAGCCATAGTAACAAACATAAAGGGTAAAGAGTGATGATATGTCCTGAGCTCTTCTTTGTCTAATAAAAGCTTGAATTTTTCCTAATTTCACTTTTCTCGTGTCACAAACCTATAAAGCAACTGGAAAGCTTCAGAACAGTTTTGTATAGCTTTGCAACATGGGAGAGCGTAGTGCAAACTAATGGTATTTTTCTATATAGCTGATTTGTACCTATTACTATGCATAATTTGAATGACATTTGGACAATTTAAATTAAAAATTTAAAATCAAAGCAAGAGAAAACAAAATGTTTTGGCATAGTGTCCTCATTAAGAAGAGCTACAAAGTCATTAGCTATTAAAACTTCATCATTCACTTTGTACTGCAAATAAAACCAATTATAGCTTCTCAAGTGTTGCTGAGTGATTATCTCAGTACATTTATAGTAGCTGCATGTGTAGTGAGAGACTCCAGGTTTCTTTAGGTGTTTGACCTATAAACCACAACAGGGCTGAAAAGAGTTAAATTTCCTATTAGTACACTGACTTTTTAAAGGATATCTGTATGTCACTATGGTCGCTGATCCGCTGGATCAAACATACTTTTGTCACTGAATGTGACTTGCAGAAGTTTTTTGAATTGGCTTATAGTTAAATGTCATAGACAGCAACAGAAGAGTTTTGAATCTTGTTATCGGACCTAAATTTACATTGGCCCAGCCAGGTCCCAGGTCAGTGAAGGACAGAGAGGGAGCAGAGCAAAGCTTCATCGGTCAGCCTTCTCTAATGTTTTTACAAACATTACAAATACACAAAACCCAGAAAGAACTGGCAAATTTGCCAGTTGGAAATATCTGTGCCGTGCCATGCCATGACCTGATTTGAAGTCTGATTGAAATTTAAGAATCTATATTTGGTCCTCCACTAGCATTGTGTTTTTTACCAGAAAGTTCTCTTGGTTTCCATGGTACTGAGATATAAAAATGGTTTGTAAAACTATATCAGCAATGCGTGTAGTCTGTGATGGATGTTTAAAAATTAGTCACCAGGATTCCTTGATAGAAGCACAGGTTAAATTCCTGAAGGCTAGTTGTCACTGCCAGAAGCCATTTTGTTTGTTTTTCTGTGAGTTTAGTTGTTTGCTCAATGTATGGCAGTGTGGCAGACATACAGCTCTCAACACACTCTGCTTAGTGTGTCTGGTGAACGTTAGGATAACTTAGATTTCTTTATCTATTTCTCTTTGGGGATATTAGGGCCAGCATCCTTGGGCAGCAGACAGAGTCTGGTTGAGATTCCTGGAGTGCAGCTTACATACACACCACTCTTGGTGCCCAGGTCATAGCTAATCCACAAAGACACATGGTGGCTTAGTCATTGCTCCTGGCACGCTGCTCTCCCTTGTCTCTGACTGCATCCAGGCAGAAATGGAAGAATATTGAGTCATACTCCCCTTTCATGAGAAGACAGGCAAATACAAGCTGCTTTAGAACATGGCAAAGTTTCCCTAAAATGATCCTCAGTAGAAAGCTAAGGTAAATAAGCAAGTTTTATTTCAAAATATTACCCACTAGGACATGACTAATTTTAAGCTTTGCCTGGAAGTCAAACATAGTCATTTTATAAATACACTGTGTGCACTTGTCCATATTGCTGTCATACTTGTCAAAGTATGGTTAATCCAGGTATGGCCAGAATATGTTAGAATATTGAGAGCCCTCCAGGTGACTCTGCCAGGTTTTGATGTCTTTGGAGGGCAAATGCTGCCTGAGAGAAAGCAGCCGATCAAAGGAAGAGAGGAAAGAGGGCAGCTGTGGGGCTGGGAGCCTCACCAGAGCCTGCAACACTGCCAAACACCAGTGTGCTCTCTGTCGCGTTCCCCATCCTGAAAGTCTTGAGGTGGCCATTTCTGATCCTAGATGCAATCCTCATCTAGACACTTGTGCTTTGCTTTCTAGTTGCTTGACCTTTCTGCATGATTTATACCCTAACAAACTAATTTATGTTTTCAGCCAGCGTGTACCCACTGTAGGGTTTTTACTTGCCTTAATCCTAGATCATAATAATAAGACAGAGAGCCAAACTTCAATCCACATCTGTGCCAAAATCTGTAAAGTTCCCAAGCAGTTAAATTGAGGAAGTCTTACTGGGCAATTTTTTCTTTTTATTTTTTTAACCACAATGAGATTGTTTTTATGGGCTGCAGAAATAGCATGCACATGTGATTGCTCCTTTCTTTCTCTCTTTCTCTCTCTCTTTCTTTTTTTCACATTTGGCCCCTATTTTGCACCATATGCTAATCAGAATCTAATGTGGCTGTTGTTTAAGTGAAGCGACAACAGAATTAAGGCAAATGTAACACACTTCACACAGTCTTGTACACAGTTCCCACCTGTATCTCTCAGCACATTATCTCATCTTCATTTTTATAGGACTTTAAAACTGGCTTGATTTGTGAGGTGCTTTGCTTTGGCTTGATTTAGAGGTTTTTTGTGCGGCTTTGGGAAATGTTTTGAGGGGTTTTTCTTCTTCTTTCTCCTTTTTTTTTTTCCTTTTATTGTTTTCTTACATGCCAAAGTATTGCTGAGCTGGTTCCTTGATGATGAGGGTTTTCCAGAGCAGAGAGGGAAAGAGGTCTCTGCGCTACTCAGGGCCCAGAAGAGAAGTGTCTCCCGTGTGACTGGCTGACATAAGCACATACATGAGGCTGGGAAAAATATCCTTCATCCTGTGAGTATCCTTCTGGCTTCTGCTCCTTCCCCTCAGCTGCAGCTTTCTCTCCCTCTTCCAGAAGATTCTTGTTTCAGGGGGACGCGGGGACTTCCCGAGGCGCTGGCCGCTAGAGGATGCTCCTGGTCCGGCGCTGGAGAGCAGCGTGCCCGGGGCCGGGCATCCTCCTCCCTGACACAGACCCCAGCTCCCCGGAGAGGAGACCGCCTGTCAGGCACTGCCCACATAGCCTGGGATGTGTACAAGGCAACCCCGTGCTGGGGAGAGCCGGGATATTTTCCACTGTCTAAATGGAAATGGCATATTTGCATTGTGCCCAGCAGTATCGGAGTCCTGCTGTAGCTGGTCTCATCTTGGTTATTCCAGATGTTCAGCTAGCTTTCATTTTTCATCCAATCATTTTAAGTCATCCAAATCTCAGTGCTTAAATGAGACTTCCATTTTATTCTTCAATAAATAGAATGGAAAAGACATTCTCAATTAAAGGGAACTCTTTAGCATGTATAGTTTTTCATGAAAGGCATATACATGAAATTAGTTCCACATTTTAAATAACCTCCCCCCCAAAAAACAAAACAAAACAAAACAAAAAACCAACGCAAACCAACAATGCCTAAAGTGAAAGCAAAGCATAAAGCTAAAAAAAATATGTGGAAATATTATTCTTCTAGTCCTGTATCGCCTGACCAAAATTCTATTGTAGCATAAGCAAGTTCTCTGCCATATAGAGCACAGGATTTTGTATGGCAATAGCATGAAAAAAAAATAATGCAGAAAGAGTATTTTTAAGGTAGCAAAGTGGAGTATTCCAAAGTTAAAGGTCATCTCAGCTCATTTTTTCATGTTCATTAGAACTATGTAATCACATACTGCCTCTTTGTGAGATCCCCATGTCCTCACCTCCCAGGGGATTCCTGCCTTACCCAGACTACAAGTTAGACCTGCCCAGAGTTACATAGGCTTGTGCAGCAGAAGAGACTGTTCGTTTCTTGCAGCTGGATGGTGTGTTCTAGATAAATCAAAGACTACAGGAAAGGAAAGATATAGGTGAGAAGTTAGATAAATCTCTGAAAAATAGGACTGTAGTCTTGTTTCTGCCACCGATGTTTAGTGAAGTCAGTAAATTTTTCATATCGTGCATGTATTCCCCAGCTTCTGTGTGCTGACTGTGAGATCCCACACTCTGATTAATCAGAAGTGTTGAACACCTACATCTACTCCTGAAGTCACTAGAGAGTTGTGTTTTGAGTCTACAGAATAATGAATAGTGCAATCTGCTATTCCAGCTCATGTGCCAGATGTCTCGGATTTTGTGTACCTGTATCTCTCTAACTGTAATCTCAGAGCACATCTTTTGTCATCTGTAGAAAACAGATGCAGACCTTTTCAAGGCTGCAGTAAAAATAATATGTCTGAATCCCTTGTATCCTCTAATGATTAGCATCAAACAAATGCCTGGACAAAGTAAGTAAGCTTGTCTTCAGAGCAAGCTTTGAACCACGTATAGGAAATGAAGTCCACTACAACGGATTACGATGGGAGCAATGGAACAAAAGCAAATACTGCAGAGTGAGCTACTCTTAAAATGAGCATTATCTATCATGTGTGTTAAATAAAGCAACATTAGTGCTATGTATTAAAAGAGCGTATCATAAAGTATTTATTAATCAAGCCTAGATAAGCATTTAGGCTGAGTTCAGATTGCACATTAATTCTGCAATTTCCTAACACATGGATTCTCTAACCTGACTGATACTGTTTAATGTGGGGGTGTGTGTGTGCACGTGCATGCGTGTAGAGTAAATGAAAAGGAAACAATCCGAGTATCCTCAGTAATAGCAGGATAGCACTTTTTAGTAAGGAAGGTTGTATAGCTCCAGGTAACAGTCTAAAATATGGTTTGATTCTGATTTTTTCCTCTTCAGTTCCTTGAGTAAGTTGTACAAAAGGTAAATCCACTTCCTGCCACAAGGAGCAGGGAACTTGGCTGTTTAAGAGCAAAAACTCATGTAGAAATGGGTGTGTTTTCTCTGGTTGGGGGTTTATATGCCTTCTACAGTCACTATTCTTAACATGCTCTCTCCTTTCTTATGAAGAAGAATGGAGTTCCTGTATTTCTGTCCCTTATTTCTGCATTTCACTGCCTGTAAACAAAACAATTTTATGGCATATGCTGAGTGAGTTTGCTTCCTGATGCTCAGGAAGCATCAGACTTATCGCACATACTCTGCAAAGCCAGACAGAGTGATGAGCTGTGTCTTTCCAGAAACATTAGACTCAACAGCAAGTACACAGTGATGCTATGTGGATAGTTACTCCACCTTTGCCCTTTTGCCTTTCTAGGCAACTTGTGTTGTGTGCAGAATTTTGTGAGCTTGCAGTTAAGCAAATTGTTCTCTGAACTATTGAAAAGAGACACTGGAAGGTTTGCAGATGGTGTTGTGTGGGTGTGATAAGCTAAGAAATCTCCTTTAGATCAGCCAGCGAACGTGGCTGCCTCTTGCCTCTGCAGCTTCTTTTCCTCCTTTTAAGATGTTTAAATACCCAAATCAAGCAAAGTAACCCAGAAAAAATGTTGAAGATGTAATTCATAAGTCAGAATAATTCACCCCATTTGTACGTGTTAGGAAGCAGAAGATGTCTATTTTTGACTTCTACTTTGGCCTAGAATATGCTTGCAGGATACAGAATATAAGCTGTGATTTTCATCTGTAGTATCCCTTTTTTTAATCATTGAACTGTGTTTTGTTTTCTCCTCAGTAGAGTTATAATGGGAGTATGACAGTAAGGGAACCTCAGAAATACTAATTTTAAAATGTGTTCTAGAATCTGTGTTACACCTCCTGTCTTTTGCTATGAAAATAAACTGGCATATACCTCTTCAATCTAAATGGAGATAGGGAGATGAATAAAAATGTTAGGAGGCCAAATGACCAAGAAGCTTGATATATATTCTGAAGTGATTTAGGAACCATACTCTAATTCATTGCTCAAACCGTGTTTTCAGAGATGTTTAGCTCCTAATTCACTCCCACATGTCAGGAAACCTTCCCAAGAGGGGTAAAAGAATGGTGGCAGCTGTGGAGGTTATTAAGGTATTGTCATTATTTAAGGTAATTTTTCAACAAATGATAGATTAGTTTCTTGAACTTCATCTTGGAATTAGAAAAAATGCTGGAGGCCTTTGAAATTTCATGTCACAGAGGAAAAAAAAAAAGGAGGTTGCAGAGAAGAATAGATTTCTTAAATCAGGTTAGAAAATTTCCATCAGTACCTAACACTCTGGAAGCTACTAAGATCAAAGTTACTTTTATTACTTCTGTGTTTTTCTGCAGTGATAGCATTTTGTGACACTATTGAGTGAGTTGCAGTATGTTTTCCTGGACTTTTTTCTTTGGTTTGATTCCAGTGTCTTGGCTTGAGTATTAATATCTCTTTAATAATGTCTTTTTTAATGTGTCTGTTTCTGTGAGTAAAGGTATTTGAAGAAGTGAAATGTTTTGTGAAAGAATATAGAAAAATGGAATTTGGTCCTTTCTGTGGTCTGGAAGATTGTGCTGCGAGAGGCAGTGAGGCAGGAGGGGACCATGGAGCCCTGCGTGCATCTGTGGTCAGTGGAGGCACATTTCCAGGCTACGCCCTCCACTGGTGCTGCTGGCAGGGAAGCTCGTGCTGCTGTGGGCATCAAATTCCTGTAGCTACATCAGGCCCTACATGCTGTGCCCTGACACAGTGTTCCTCATCCAAAGTGCTCTTGGTCTGGTCTTCCTGAAATCCCCTGTTTTCCTGTGGGGTCAAGCACAGATAGTCACCACCACCTTATGCTTCCCAGTCCATAATGCAGTCAGGTGTTAGTGCTGGCACTTTAAAACTGAGTTATTTGGGGAGCTCAAAATCATTTTAAAAAGATGGGAGGATGGCTCTATTCCATTGGTGGATAGGGCAGTGTGGATGGACAACCTGCCCCTCTGGCCAGCAGATCAAAACAAGATGGACTGACAAGCCCCTTGTCCATGCAGCAGTTGTGGCTGGTCTGGCAGAGGTGAGTGACTGCTCATGGGAGCGGAGGCCTGGGTGGGAGACTGGGAATATCAGCTTATCATGGCGATGCCTGCTGATAGGCAGTGCTTACAGTGGGAACACTCTTCCCCATTTTTTTCTTGGCTAATTTCAGTGAAAACTCATTGGTCAGAATAGTCCTGTTAGTAATTTATGATGCGTTGTGCAACCAAATATGCTCTTCGGTCATTTTTCATGCATTTTGCTAACCATGGATCACACAGTTTCACTGGAAGGTTTCAAAGATTAAAGCCATCAGAAAAGGCAGCCCTGGTGACTGATATTCTCTGACCCCATGACCTACCAAAGGCCATAGTGCCACACTAAATAAAGCTTTCTCAAGCTCATCGCTTCTGTTGGGCTTTAACGCAGATTTGGAAAATATGATCATTCTTGACTTAAACACTTTCAGCATTTATCCACTTTTAATTAACATTTATTCTTTGTGTTAAAAATGTTGTTCCTCTAATAGGAATTCGTCCAGCTTCCTCTTGTAACATATTATTTTCTGTAAGTAGCCTCTACCCACCTACATACCAGAAGGTACTTGTTGACTTGATTTAATTTAATTTTTAATAGATGCAGCCCTGGTTTATACATAGCATGTGATCTAGTAGCAAGAGGCCTCTCTTGGTTACAGTCTTGTGAAGTCCTCCCTGTACAGTACAAATACGTAAGGACATAGTTGGGGTTCTCCCATCCATGCAAGTAAAGACCAGTCCTGCAGTCTGCAATTCAGCATAGCAATTGCTATGTCTTCTTTCTGTATAAAAGGCATTGGAACAGCTCTCCTCAAGAAACATGAATAATGGAGAGAATCCTTTTGATTTTTTTTCTCTGTTGTGATACGTTACTGTAGGCATTTGAAAAGCGAAAGAGCAAGGTAGTTGTAAAATGCTGGGATAGCAGCATGAGTCATCAGCAAAGTGGTTATGTTAGGTGCCACAAAGTGCAGACCTGGCTCCACTTGTAAAGTCCAGGACTTACAGCAATCATGTTATGCTGAAATGGACAGAATTACAGCAAAGGTAATGTTGCAATTTTCACGTGTCCCTTTGAGTTGTCTGTAACCTGGCCCCTACAGAGGTGGGGAGCAGCTCCCATTTTCACTTGGGTGTGGTGTGCTCTGAGTGCCAGGAGCAGCGAGAACACAGAAGTCTCCAACTGCTTTCTCATGCCCTTCTGCATATGGCCCACACTACAGAAAACTAGGGGTTTTTTTTACTAGCTTAGCAAACTTAACTCTTCAACATAAAGCTTTTCTGTACAGCTGTTCTCCAGTAGGAGATCCACTGTAGTATGACTCTTCATACAATATACCATATATATTTAGCCCTGAAGATTACGCTTTTTGTCATGCTAGGTTTTTAATTTACTGTGTTTCTTGCTGCTAGCATGTTTGAAACTCAGTGAAGCTTTGCGGGGATGTCTCAGTCTCCTGTTTCCTATCTCCTTTGAGCTACTGCATTACAGTCATCTGTCAAAGATGAATGGGAGTCAAGGATATGGAGCACCTCAAGTGGCTGACACTGCTGAGCAGATATTCTTCTATTTTTGTTGAGTGTTTACATACCTCCAGAGTACAGATATGTCTGAGCTGGATTAGATACACAGAAAGTTTGTAACACCTTCATCTTATAATAACAGCAGCCCTGATTGCATGTGAAAATTATACAATTTTAGCAACTAGTGTGACCTATAAATACAGTTTCTTTGCCATGGATGCAGTCATGATGTTCCTTATGCTAGACATAATTGCATGTACACTGTAGTTGTACTCATTGATGTTGTGGTTAAAAAAAAATCACTGCATCTCTTGAAAATTGGCTAAGGCTGTGGAGTTCTTGAAAGAAATCAGTGTGAGATAGAGTAGGTTTGTTTGTGATGTGTGATGCGATGTTCTTCTCCTTCCTGAAGTCCCCAGACTGCACATGCTGTCTGTATCCCATTTCCATTCCGCAGCAGTGTTAGGAATGAGAACGTAGGGAAGAGAAACTGTCACAGGGTGGTTATCCCAGTGGTAGCGACTGGCAGTGGAATAAACTACATAGTATCTATAATAAGTCTTTGGCAGAAGTTTAGCTAGTAAAATTGATGATTGCATCTTAAAGAATATATATATTGTTGTACCACAGAATACCCTTTATGGTAGTAACAGCAGTGAATATCTAACTGCTGCCAGTATTCTATGGCCTAAATGAATATGTACTTTTCTAATAAGACTCTCCCACTTCTTTTTTCTTACAGTTGTGTAGAAACGGATTTGTTACAATAGAGTGTAGATGGCTTTATAATTATGTATTTTTTTCTTATTCTAAAACAAAATACAAATTTCCCGTTCATGTCTTAAAAATTGTGAAGTGCCTAAATCTTTGTTGACTCTCTGGTTCTACAACCAGTATTTTACTGGAATCCTCAATTAAGCCAATTTCTACCATGATTCATTTCACTTAGCAACAGAAATGTAAGGTATGGCCTCTGGCCCTAATGAAATATTTTAAATGCAGTCTACATAGCAAAAGGTTGAGGGGGCAAGCACAGTTTAATTCCCAATAACACTTCACAGAAGCCTTTGTAAATGTACTTGCTTCTCGAGTTTTCTAATGCCTCTCTTTCTGAAACTGTAGCCATTTGCAGCCTAGAAGTTGCTATATTAAAATTCCATACCTGAGAGAGGTTGGAGGCCAGTGAGGATACAGGAGCTTCCTCTTAAATTGCTAATCCAAATTGGGCCTTAATCAATCTCTTACAAAGTTGTCAACATCCAATGACCTATATGAAACGAGTTGGTAGCTTCAGTCCAGTTCCTAGAGAGGTGTGCACATCAGAAGAGCAATCAGCTGGCACTAATTGGCACCCTGGCTAGCAGTCTCAGCAGAGAGCCAAAGGTCTATAGAGGAACGGAGACTGAAGTGCGCTCTCAACCTTAAAGATGGTCCCTCTGGGTCAGAGTTTAGGGCACGCTTGTAATGTCATATGTGGAAATTTGCTGTGCATCTTGCAATGCTAGACTGGAGCTGTGGCTAGAGAACTTCAGTCCTCAGAGCTTTCAGAGGGCATTTTTAATGCCACAGGGCATTTTAAACTCTGAAATCACTTCGGCTTTCCTTAAGGCGTAAACATAAAGAGAACATTCACTAGGCAATAACCTGGTATTCTGAGGTGTCAGATGACAAATAGCCACTCCAGTTGAAGGACTGCACTGGGGAAGGGAAAGAGAGCGACCATGTATTTCTTAAAGGCAAAACTTTCTCATGCCCATGCCCAGCATGCATAAGTACCTTTGGTCTGCCAGTTTTTCTACCTGTTGTGCTCAGGAAGGGTAGAAATTAGTGCTACTTAAATATTAAAAGTAGATTAGTTTGTGAGTAGGTTTGTGAAGTTCTGTTCATTATAAAAGCGTAGTAATACATGGTCTTCCTACACTTGTAATTGTTCTCAGACTATAATAATTTCAGAAAGTTTATTAACTTCCCCAAGGCCTTACATTTAAGAATTTTGTTTCTTGTTTTGTTGTTTGCAAAGTTTCAGTCATTCAGACAGGGTGGAAATAATGTCATGAACTTGAAGCCATCAGCCCATTCAGCATGAAGAGGGCCATTGAAGTAGCACTGCATTAAGAAATGAGTAATGTACCTTCCTAGTATTTTAAGCCAGGCAGCCAAAGGTCATAAAATATATTGGCCAAATTAAGAGTTGAGCAAATTCTCTTTACCTCCATTTACCCTTGAACATACAAATGAATAACAAGCAGCAGTGACAAATATTTGGTTGTCTGTGATTGTCTGCTAAGCAGAAAAAATAGTTTTATTTTATGGAAGTTAGTCTGTTTCACAAAACATTTGGTGTCTTCAGAGAGCAGTTTTTGTCCACCTATGTACTGTCCTTACTGATTAAATGAAGGTCCTGCATAGACCATGCAGGCTTCCAGAAATCAGAGCATACTTTTTTTTTTTAATTCCATAGCTTTGCAATACTGGGGTTATCCGTGACCTGCTGCAGTCCCCCATCTCTTCTCCTCCCGTCCCCCCAAATCCGGTAACAAAAGAAACCAGGGTCACAGCCATAACTGAAATGATGGAGTTGTGAAAGTAACACCCTTTTCCAGTCATAGAGCAGCCCCCTTTCACAGCTTCCAGGCTCTCACCAAGTAAGTGGTGCACATTTATCTGGCAGACTATAATTGGAACAGCACAGAAAGTAAGGCAGTGTCTGCATGCCTGAGCATGGGATCATCAGCGAAAAATTGGGGGTTTTGAAAATAGATGTTGCTCTCAACGGTGCTACGGCCCAGTGCAAAACATCACCTTGAATAATGCTTGTGTTTTAATAGTTTGCCCTGAAACACAGTGGTGCCCCAAATGTATAAAGTGTTACCACTTGCAAATTCCCACCTGTCATTTGCGTTTCCGGAAATAGTATCCCTCGCTGCAGTCTGGACATTGCCCCAGGTGGTGTCTGACTCTTAACCCAAATCAAACAGTAATTGTTCAGACACTGTCTGGCTCTCATGCAGTGGACAGAGAAAGCACAACAGCCTTCTAAGTTACCTCTCAGTAAGCCTGGCAAGGATTTCCCTCAGGCAATCTTCAGCTTGTTTTCCTCATAGGCCTTTAGGGTTTTAGGGCAGTCCTCCTTGCCCTCCCTGTTGCAGTAGGGTCCAGCACACTTGATGACCAGACTGCACACTGTGAAAGTGTGTGATGTAAGACAGCTGCAAAGAGGACAAACATAGGCTTTCTTTTTTCCTTTTGCTGGCAGTACCGTGGTAATGTAACTTAACCGAGGAGTGGCCAGACTACAACTCTGAAACTGCTGAAACAAAAACCCCAGCATGTTCCTCCGAGGCTGTCATCAGAATGGCTGCAGGTCCCAGCTGTACACTCCCCTCCTTCTCACTCTGCACCAGCATTCCTGCAATTGTGGTCCCACCCTGCTCACAAGCTGCCCATGGAGTCCCCTGTCCTGACAGTTCGTCAGGGCATGGGGCATGGATTCAGCCTGGCTTGCAGAATCAGGAATTCTCCTCTAAATGTATTAACACAAAACTGATAAATGCTGATAGTTCCTTGAGAACTGCTGGCTTAACCCTGCTAGCCCTGTGCTTAGGACTGCAGCTCCTGATACTGCATGATGTGACAGCTTCCATGCCTATAAAATCAGAGAGGCTCTAGCTCAAATACAAATAAAAGACTGAAAATAGGATGCAGTGCTTGAAGATGTATGCAGACAGCAGTAAGCACTCTAGGCGGTACAGACTGCCCTGCTTCACTTAACCAAAATGTGTAACTGCCTTCCAAGGGCAGGATGTAGCGTGGGGTTTATGCCTGAGACCTCCATTTATCTGATCCTGACTTGAACATATTTATTTGGCCTTTTAACCTGAACTTGCACTGTCGTCAGCTTTGGACTCAATAAAAATAGTGACATATATTGTGGACCTAAGCAACAGCCAATGTCTTCTGTGAAAGAAGCAGAGAAGTAACTGCTCTTTAAAAAATAAATAAGTGGTACAGTGTTATGAAAACCAAAGAACAATTTTTTTTTTTTTTTTACATTCAATGTAAAATAGTTACAGTTTTAGCTGGTAACTAAAGTTATGAAAATAGATTATATGTTCATTTTTTGAGAAATATTTTTGATATTATGAACTGTTAGAGTGAGAACTCTTGTGATGGTGCATTCTCTGGAAGAGGGAACCAGCTCATGAGAGAGATCTGTAATACCTGTGATTATGAGTTGTTACTCTCTTCTGTAACACTTTACAGTCTTATTTCTGAATGCAAGATAGTTCCGCTGTTCTTGTTCGCTTTCCTGGGTGACTAAGCAATATAGCTTTACACTTTCAGTTTTTCCTATGTACCCCATGCCATCTCTGGAAACTCATGTTAATCCTAGGGAGGGCCAAAAGAATCTACTAATATATGCACACTGCCAAAATAAATGATGGCTGGATTCCTGAGCTAATCTTTGCCTTTGATCTTGTTTATCAGAAAATTTATTTGCTAAAGTAGTGATTAAAAGATTTCTGACAATTCTTAAGTATCAGCAGCAAACAGCCTAGACTTTTTGATTTTCAACATAAACCAGGAAATATTTTTTTTCCCTCCCTTTCCAATCCCTGGTAATCTCCATAGAAAGCTTTATAATAAAGCAATTCAGAGAGTAGCAATAGACATTCTTTTTCTGTATGCAAAATTGCATGATGTGTCAGCATGTGGAAATCTGTATTGTTACCTCTGAAAACAATGGCAGAAAGAAATGGCAACTTTTGTCTTACAGTTTTTCCTCTGGGCTATGCTTTTTCCTTCTTTCCTTGCTCTACATAGAAGTCTACAATTCGTGGTGTTTCCATGCTCACAAAGCACAGTCATGACACGTGGTCAGGTCTTGTAGTGGATCTCCAGCATGGAATTTGGTCTAGTTTTCCTACACAAAAGAACTGTTGATAGTACTGTTTTATGCTCTGGTTATTACTGATCTTGCTTTGATGGTTCCCCCATTTACCTTTTGTTTGTATGAAACCTTCATTTTCTTGCATTGTCCATTCACTTCATATTTTCAAATGTTATTATGGTTTCATATTTTAACTGATTTATCATGGATTTTTCAGTACCGTAGAATGTACCCTTCCATTTTTAACACATAGGGGTGTTTCAGTGTAACTGCAGAAATCGCTGAAATGAGTCTGTGTTAGATCCTTTCTGAGGATGGGTTGGTTTTGATTTTTTGGTTGTTGCAGGGGGGACTTTTTAGGTAAAATACAGCCTACTTTTTGGAGAACACCTACTTTACATTGAATTGCACTTTCTTGTTTCAGGACTTTCTGATGTTTATAGCCATACATGAGTTCAAAACTTAAAACTTTTTACTAGTTACTGTGTAAAACCTATATGATAATGAAGTCCATGCTCAAAACAGCTTATACTCTAAGCGGAGATTTTACAGATCAGAAACTGGAGTATAGAAAGATTAAACTGTTTAGCTGAAGATTAAGGAGATCTAAGGTGGAGCTCTGCTCAAATCTTGAGCGTGTTTCAAGACTTTTCATCTTTCTTACAAGTAAGTGTACATCATCATAGGAAACACATTTATGGAAGGAAAAGTCCAAGTTCTCATTATCTTGGAGAGATGGGGAAGACATCACTCTAACAGTTGTCACTGCTATATTATTCCTTTTGTTGGTATGTTCTGCCTCTGTCCTGTCTGTTTTGATTAGTGGTTTCCAGGAGTGTGGTATATGCATCAACTAAACCCACCAAACAGTCCCATCCCTTTCTTCCAGAGGTGGAAGAGTGAGTGCAGACAGAATGGCCAGAAGGGAAGGTCACCTTGCCTGCCCACACACCATCCAGCCAGACCCTGTACCTTATCTTTGTGCTGTAGTGGATATGGAAGCAGTTTCCAGTATGTCCAACTGCTGCAGGGCAGAGGCATGGACACCTTAGAAGCACCGAAAGTTGTTAGCAGTTTCCATGGGTCCCACAAGGACAGAAGAAAAGGCAAGAACTTCCAGCTGTGGTGTCTAACCTTGCTCAGGCCTTGAGGGGAGAAGGAGAAAAGGGCATGCCTGCTGCATATATGTAGCCAGCGATGGCTTGAGTCGTTTGTGCAGTTCTTGCCATTTGTGATGATGTCGCCAAGCTGGAAAACTGATTTCCTTGTCACTGAGTGTGGATCACCTTCAGATTGCAAGTCTGAGTTGATGGACTCCCACACTGCTGCTCATTGCCAAGCTGTATGGAGAAGGTATGCTTTTGCATGCACTTGAACACAGCAGTAATTAAGATATTTTTTAAATTAAAAGCAATTAAAATAATATCAAGCATAATCCGTTATCTATTACTGAAGAATGGGTTCTTGTTATTTTTTCTGTGGTAGTGTGCTTGATAGGTATCAGGTGGATAAACTATATCTGCTTGTGTTGTCTTTGTCCCCTTTCTAGCTTTTTCGTTTAGCTCATGATTTTATTTAATGGAAGAGTCACTTCTCACATATTGGCTTGACAATTTACAAGCATTTGTTTGTGCTGAATTAAGCACATTTCTAAACTTTGTATGTTGCTGCTGACAGTTTGGGGATTGATTTTTATCCCTAGAGAGATGCCTTTTTGTCTTTAAGGCAAATTGAAGTTGACTGCTGGAGCATTCTCTGGTAAGGGAGAGAATCTACTTTAGGGATATTTTTCTACTGAGAATTCATTTTTAACTGAGAAGCTTCAGCAAGGTCATGTTTTTCATGACACCAGGAAAAAAAAAAAGTTCACTGACAAAGAAGTAGCATTAACTTTAGTGAAAATAAATAAGAGCAAATATTACCAAGTTTTTTTCCCCTGTACTTTTCTGTCAGGGAAGTGTACCTAGATAGGCAGTAGGTAACAATTATCTGGGCTTCTCTTCTGAAAGCACATGTTAAATGCTGGTGTGGGCAACAGCAGAAAAAGGTTTTACCACCCATGTTTTTTCATGTATGTTATGAGTTTAAACTTTATGACTTCTGTAACATTTTTTAGGACTGTTAGATTCTTTCAAGAGCAGATTTGCTGCTTGTCCACATTGGCAATGTGGGGTGGGGTTTGCAGACGTGAACTGGATTAATGTAATGAGCTGTGTGTGAGGATGCAGGACTTCTAACAAACAGGTGCTTTAGGAAGTCTTCATTAACAACGAGTAGAGCTAGATTCTCTCTTTTTTACAGTAGGCTCTGTGGCTGGGCATGCAGGGCTAGAGCTACTTTCTAAACTTTTTCCAACCCATATCCGCCCATCCCTTGCTTCCTTCCCCTCAGTCAGCTTGGCATGGTTTTTGGATACAAACATTATATTCCTGTATTGACAGGGATGCTGGGATTCATTTATGTATCTCTCCCTTCAAGGTCTTTTTGGCACTAGATTTTTTACAAATATAAATACTGCTAAAGTAGAATAGTGTCAACATATGTATTTGGTCTGTTTTATGTGGTCAAAATGAATGTTATCTCACACCTGAGCAACAAAGATGAATGCAACCATCCTGGCCAATGGGCAAGTCTAGTGAGGTTTTCTTATGGTGGTACCTGGCAGGTTACTGGTGAGGTGATGGACAGACCTCATTAAACTCTCATTTAATGCTTGTCTTTGGACTACATTCATTTTAATCTCTCTCTTTGTATTCACTCATACTTCTAAGACCCAAGTGAATTAAATAAATTAATAACAACCTTAGTCCTTCAGTGGGTACCAGCTGACAAATTAAAACCTACTTGTTTTTACTTCCTGGAAATCACACCAGCTGAAGGAAATTTTTCACCACAATTTACCTAAATAAGTTGTAAGAACAAGTTTCTTCAGGAAAGTCTTAACCTGTGTTGTGCTGGTTCAGCCATCATCATTTTATGCTGCTCTCAGTTGCCTGATCACACAGGCCAATGCTGAACTCAGCAACACCCCCCTCAGAAGTCTTCTTTCAGACAGTCCTGCCATAGGTTCCTGTGGGCCCAGCTCCTCCGCTGCCCACTGTGGTGC
>JAVSBS010004619.1:29439-50394 GCA_033124195.1 Coracias cyanogaster
CTCGAGGCCGCAGGGTACTGGGGCGTCGCGCTGCCGGAGGATACGACCGACCTGGCTCCCTGGACCGATGCGGGCCTGTCCGTCTGGATCGCCGGGCAGGTCTCGCCCGCGCAGGTGCAGGAGCTCGTGGGCGCCGGTGCGGCCGGGGTCGCCATCACCAAGGTGCTGCAGCGGGCGGGCGTGCGCGACATCGTGGTCTGCGACCGGCAGGGGATCATCGGCTCGCACCGCACCGACCTGCCGCCGCGCCCCGCCGGAGCCGCTGCTGCCATGTTTGCGGGGGCGGGGGCACGGCACGGGACGCGGGCGGGGGGGGCTCCCGTCACCACGGCAACCGGCGCGGCGCCGGCCGCGCTGACAGCGCCGGGCCCTCGGGGCGGGGGTCGGCCCTTGGCGCCGGGCCCGGGCAGCATCCCCAGCCTCGCCCACGGAGGAAGAGTCCCCACAGCCTTCCGCCGGCACAGGACGAGGCCCCGCCGAGGGCCGCCCCCGGTGCCTCGGGAGGGGGGCCGGCGGGTGTTGCGGAGGATAGCGGCCGCAAAATGTCCGTCTGGGCAGCGCGGTGGAGCCGGGCCTGTCGGCGGTGCGGGGGGTGACGCACCCGGCTCCACCTCAGGCGGGCCCGCCCGGGCACCCGCCGCTGCGCCCACCGGCCCCTCACCCCGCGGGCCCCGGCGCGGCTCCCGGCAAGGCGGGCCCCGCAGCCTGGGCCAAGCCAGGCCACCGCTCGCCTTCCCCGTCCCACCACTCTCGCACCGCAGAGCCCCGCAGCCAGGGTCGAAAAGCCTGGCATGTCTGGCTGGGGACCAGTCAGCTCCAGTAGCTCCCAGTTCAATGCCTGAATGATCCAGGTAGAATGCTCTACATACCAGCTGGTATTTTCAGCGGTTCTTGTTTTCAAACAGACATGCTAGCACACTTTTCCATTAAAAATCCCCATTTATCCACTATTTTGAACGGAGAGTTGGGGTCAGATGGCCAAAGGACTGGGAAAGTATTCTAAAAAGCCATTTTTAGTTGTTCTGCTTAACATTACTCTGATTTCTCCAGCAAAAGGCGATAGCCCTCAAGGATCCCTCATGAAAGAGTCTTGCTTTGACTGCCTGATCTCTCCACGGGCCAAGCAGCAGCAGGTAGGCAGCAGCGATGCTCTTCTGAGGGTTTTTGGCTGCCGTGCGCTCCTACTGCTCAGCTGGAAATGGGCTCATTCCGGGGCTGGAACACCAGCTTCCTTGGGCCAGCTGCTCCGTGTGCTGCTCATGTGTAAGGGAAGTTGCTTTAGCTCCTTGTCAGCAGTGTATGAACACCCACAGAGTCAAGGTTTACAAATCAATGGAAAAACTCTACTTTTTCCTGTCATAAAACATCCTTATCCCAAACAGCTAACTTCAGAGGCATCATGGTCTTAACCATAATCCCCCTTTGTTACTGATTAAGGATTTCTGTAATGACTTAGGAATGCTGTGTAGCTAACTATAATTTATTACCTAACTGCACAAAAAAAACCACATTCACTTCTCTTGAACCTGAAATCACAGAATTTACACCAGTGCCGTTTTAGCTCTAAGTCTTGACAATAAACTTTGCAAAATGTTGTTGATGCACATGAAACAAGTGCACAAGTGCTTGAAGGACTGGGAGAACCTTTAGTTTTACAATAAGTTTCCAGACAAAATCTTCTTCATCTCATTTTCAATCCCTTCTCTGGCAGGACTAAGGACTACTAAAAAGCAAAGCAAATAATTCCCTTTCACGTCTTGCATTAATATTAACAAAATCTCAAGAGGGTAGGAGACAAAACACATTCTCAGTTTACAGACAGATTGGGTTTAGCATGGGTTTCCTCTAGAAAGCCAGGTCAATTTATAAGTAGTTCTTTAACCTCTCACTTCTTCAAATTTATAAATAAAAATATTTAGTAGGCAGAGCTGAATGTTTCTCATTTATATTGATGCATATTTGCCTTCCCTATGCTATTTTTCTTAGAATTATCTGAAACACCAGCTCTGTATTAGGCTTAAATCTCACAAGTATCTATGATTCTACTCAATTTTGGTCTCACGAATAAATTCACACAAAATTAACTGTATGCCTTTGGTCTTTTTTAGTTTTATTAAGTGTTAATTTTTTTTTTCCTTAGGCTTCCTCTTAAGATGTTGGACTTTGGTGTGAAATCCTGGCTTTACTTCAGTCACTGGAAATCAGTCCAGTTGACTTCAGAGAGGTGGGAATTTCAGTCCAGATTTTCTATTTGTCTTCAAGACCCCAAGGCATTGTTAAGCACTATCTCTTGTTCTCCTAAACAGAATATTATTTTCTGCTGATCTGTTCTACAGACTTTGTCCTTACAAATTTATTATTTCCTTTTAAAATTAGTTATACGCATCTAATAAAAAGATTTTACCAGACTAAGAAGCTGGCACAGACTGGAACTTCCTAGGATGGAAAAGAATACAAAGCACTTAAATAGAACATTTCTTCCCCTAAGCAAATACATTGTCGCATTTCCCTAAGTTGTATGCAAGGGAAGGCTGTGAAATCCTGTCTGAGACACTTCTTGTATGGTCTTTAAAATGTTAGGAACATATGATGATTTTTCTTCTGAATGTTGATCCCATCTCCTTTAAGGGATAGAATGGTGAAAAAAAAAAAGTGAGAGAAGTAAGAGAAAGTGCAGTCTTTGTCTGCAACTCCCATGGAAGACTGAGCTGTTTTGAAAGCAAAGCCAAACAATATGGTTTCAGCAGCCACTTCATGACCTGGCAAAACATTACACTACTGAAAAACTTGTTTCTCCTTTGGTTTTCAGGCTCACACCCCGGGGAGAAAAGAGCAGAGTTCTTTTGGTGGACTAAACCAGGCTCTCAAGAGACAGAAAGCAAAAAAGGGAAGGGTAGGAAAGAGCAGTAAAGAGATGATCCCTGGTGTCATACCAACTAACTGCATGATGCTTAGTGGCTTTAGCGTACTTCAGTGACTCCAGGCTGCAGGCCCTTTGGATATTGCCATGCTGACAGGTAAATGGTTTCAGGTACCGTATCTATCCCAATAGCTGTCAGGGTTTGCCTTTCAAATCTCTGTTACTATTCATGGCATCTCTCATTCATCTGTGCCACAGTCACTCGAGGGCATCTATCACACTTCACTTGGCAGACTAACCTTTTAGTGGCTGCCTGTTCTGAAAAGCTTGCAAGCTGTGCAAGAAGTGAGCACAGCTGCAGCGCTGCTGCTCTAAGCAGGAAGCAAAAAGTTGCCCAGGGACAGCAAGGCATGTTGCATTGGAGACCGCACGCCCACCACTGCTGCCACCACTGGCAATCTTCTCAGCTGCACTTGGCACTCAGAGTGTTTAACCAAGCTGTTGGAGACTATTGCCAGCAAGATGAGGTTCACCACTTCCCAGCAGCATTAGAGAGACATCCTTCTCTTCCTGCAGTGGCCCATTGCTAGCCAAATTATGGTGAAAACTGTCTTTATGGTGCTGTGCTGGAACATAGCACAGGTGCTGGAACATCCATATATCCTTTCCTGGATTCCTACCCTCTCATTTAGAAGCAAGTGTTTTTCACTTTCTGGAAGCAGTGCCAGAGTCCTAAGTGCTGGAATTAATCTCATGAAATTTTAAATGCCTAGATGTCTAATCTCAGTTATCTCCATTTCCAGTTGGTGAAGAGAAATACTGTGTGGTTTTGCCTTTTTCATCATAGCTTTCTTAAATGTTTGCTGTAGGCACGTAGCTCTAACCACACCAAAGTTCACAAAAATAAGCCATGCCAGGGCTACATCTTCCAGACTGCAGAAGGGGAGGAAGGATCAGCAACCAGCTCTGTGCAGAGCACAGAGATGGCAAGACTTTCTTCTTTGTGTTTTCCTTCATACTTTCTAGCAGTTCCCTAGCAATACTTTAAGCTAAAACATATGCAATATGTATGAGACAATACATATTGTGTGATACAATTGTTGTGCTGATTCAACCATCATTGTTTTATGCTGCCATCAGTTGCCTGATCACACAGGCCAACACTGAACTCAGCAACCTCCCCTCAGAAGTCTTCTTTCAGACAGTCCTGCCATAGGTTCCTGTGGGCCCAGCTCCTCCGCTGCCCACTGTGGTGCCAGTATCACCTGCTGGATGCAACAGACAGAGATTGTTCCCTCAGTGGCCCTTCACATGGAAGAACACAAGAGAGCTCAGCAAGGTGTGACCAGCCCCAACAGAAGCCACACCCAACAGGAAGCTGTTCCAGCTAATCAGCTCCTTGTTGATACAGCCCTGACCTTGCCCACCACCCCAACCATGACCACCAGGGTGAGGGCAGAGCCACAGGTGGACAAATTTCTGCCTCTGAAACATGAAGCCAATAAGGAAAACCAAAACATTCTGCTAGGTTGTGAGTTATCCACAGGTCAACTCCAACTTTGGGCCTACAGCTCAGGCCCCAGCACTTCAGCCTGCTGGTTGTAAGATCTTCTTCAAAGGAGCTGCAGGTCTCTGCAGTCTTCCTTTAAACCTTCTCTAGGATATTCTCATCGGTTTTCTCACACATGTGAGTCCTAAAAGTTTGTATTATTTCAGTATGTTTCTGGACACCTGGCTATCAATTGCCAGAACTTTCATTTGCCTCTTTCATCTTTGTTTTCCCTTCTCAGGTTCTTCCTGTAAAATTTGTGACAATTCTCTCTTAGTAGCTACTGCACTAAGACATTTGCAATATCCAAGAAACAAAACTTACAATATTCATTGTACTAAAAATTTTGGCTGGTGTTTAGGGTGGGGTAGGTGAGGGAAGAGAAGAAGCAGGAACTGATGTTGGTCAGTTGAGCAATATCCCAGAGCTACCACTCTACCAGATCCAGAGAGTAGTCCAGACAACAAAGAACTCACATTTCCTGCAATTTTCTCAATTCCACAGTTTTGTTATTTAATTTTTAAAGTTTTTACTCAACTTCGTCTTGGAGCTTGGATCTTTTATTGAAAGGACATTATGTTTAAATTAGGTCATAGCAATTTTTAATAGTGTGAAAATCCAAATAATCATATTGTCTCACTTTCTCCTTCTACTTTTTGTTGCAGCTAGGCTAGTTAGATGTTGATTTTATTGAACTGTACCATTTCTACCTTAATCAAACCTGTTTCTGCTTTGTCCTTTTGCCTGAAGACTTCTGGTGTTTAGAATTAACTTTGTTCTCAGTCCTTTTCCATTTTGTGTACAACTATGCACTTAATTAGGCATAATTGTTTCCTTGTTCCTACAGCATCAGCCAAGCAAGCAGATCTCAGCTATGGCTGTGTATGGGGGAGCTCCAGCCTAGGAAAAGTGTAGCAGAGAGTTTAGTAGTTTAGAAAGAGCTCTCTAGCTCTTCCATTGTTCTGTAGCTGTAACAAATGTGCCTTAGATGTGTCTCACCTGGTTCACTAAGCTGTGGAAATCATGGAAACCTGTCTATTCTGAGTGGTCACAGAATGGTAGCATGAGTGTTATAACACTGTCACAAAGGTTGTCAATCAGGAAATATTTATTTTTCTTTTAGCAAGGCTTTCACATCTATTAGCTTTGTATCAGATTCTGTCTTGTTTTTTATTTGTAATTAAGAACAGGTGCATAATTTTACTGATTTTACTGCAACTTTTTCAAACTTTAGAGTTCCAGGAATTAATTCTTTTATATTTAACTAGATCTAATCATGACAGAATGCAAATTTCCATTAATTAAGTTTGTAATTGTGGAGCAGGAAGGAGAACAATTTATAGAGGCAGGGGTAGGAGGAGAACTTTAAGTAGCAGTGCATGGTGAATGAGATGCACAGCTTCCATTATCAATAGAAGCCGCATGTCTAATCCACCAGACTCAGTACTGAAGAAAATGTACCCTGGGATGTCAGGTGTTAAGGGGAAGAATGGGCCTCTCACGTTCTTTGCACTTACAAGCCGGCTGTAACCTTTTGACTCTCTCTCTCTTTCTCTTCTTGAGTTTTGTTTCCTGAAAGGAAAAGGGGGTGGGGGAGGAAGGGGAAGAAGGCTTAAAGAGTGGAAGATCTGTTTCAAAGTACTGTAGTGTATTTGCAAGCTTTTCCTTTTCTTCTGGAATTAGTTTTGGTTTGATTTCTTAAAGTGATTTCTTTGCTTTTAATGTTGGAGTGTTTAGAGCATGACTTAAGGTATAACTATCTTACTGAGTACCACTATCAACAGTATAAATTTTACACATTCTACCACAAGTGTTATGCACATAGCTTTTTCACCTTTCTAGCTAAAATGAATATAATTTCATTTAAGAGCATAACAGAGGAGAGCTAGTTCTGTGAATTAATGTTACAAGTATTGCTTTTTATATTGACCAGGGTTATACAGAAAAACAGCCCCCCCCATAACAAGATATCCCTTTTATTCTCAAAGAATCGCCTAATGTAGCATGATCATATATTGATCACATTGAACTTGAGTGTATTCCATGCCTGAAGATCTGCATATGCAAAAAAATTTGTATAATCCTTGCACATTTCATCTTGCTACCTCTGGCTTAGCAAGTGTGAAAATCTCCCAGTCCAAGGAGGAGGGTGCCTGAACCCTAGGTGAGCATTTACTTGTTAGTATGGAAGAACATGTGACAGATATCAGAAAAGCAAAAAAAAGGCTAATTAAGGTAAGTCTCTCCAAATTAACGACTTCTGAGGAGCAAGAGCAGAATGTGGAAAAATAGGTGAAAATTTACATTACCGTTCCTTGAAATAGTCTATTCTGGGCTGATCCTTATTAGAATTAAAACACTAAGGTGGTGTTTACTTTCATTAATTAAAAAGAGTAGTCTTATAGGTGAGCACTCTGAAAATGCTAGAGGAGTTTTATATATTTCTGGCTACCACCTTTGGTTTGAGAACCATGCACCTCTTCTAGCTTTGTGTCTTCCTTCAGTAGAGATTATTCTGAAATGGCTCACGTTGCCTTTGCTTGGCCGAAATGTGGCAGTGGTGGAGTGGAGCCAATGGAGGGGTAATTTTACAGCCAGCAATCAGGAAAAGGAAGAGCCCTTAGCCAGGGAAATCAACAGTGCCAGGAGGAGCCATTATTCTATTATTATTTCCAGTGTGGAAGCATTGTTTTAAGTTACATTAAAAACATCCTTTAAATTTCTTTGTTATTTGTGTCGTAAATTTTCCATATCAACCTTTCCAAAAGAAAGGTGTGTGAATCTATAATGCATATACAAATGGAGGGCTTGGGATGTATCCAGCTTTAGAAATTGTAGGTTAAAGGGAAACGTGAAAACAGTAATTCCTCTGGCTTAGCCTGGAAGTTCACAAAGACTGGCCAAACATGGAGTGAGTTCTCCATTTCTTAACACTTGTTGGGAATAACACTCTAGACAGCCTGTCATATATCATTATTTATGGATTTGCATTTATCTCGTGGAGACTGTGTATGTTGAAGCCCATAATGGATTTGAATGGTGTTTCAGGAGATGTGTTATAGTTTCCTTGTTTTCAGTTACTCAGAAGTCCTGTGGCAGTACATATTTTCTGTTCAATACTACTTTAATTTCACTATGTAGAGCATGTGTCATGAACTAGTATTGAAGGGATCCATATATTGAATATTACTATCACTTTTTTGTTGATAGACTTCGAAGAGGCAAAGGCCTTACATTGCTAAGGCAAGTGATATTTGGCATAAATGCAAAAGATGAAACAATGTCTCCCAACTTATTCGGGCAGTCTGAGACATGAATGGGAACAGAACCCAGATATCTTAAATATGAGTCCAGCATCTTAATCCTGAGCCCATTTTTTTCATTCAGAATTAAAGTTTGCATGATTATTATTTCTACTGCCAGGGCTTTCCAAGGATTTAAATGTGACCTAATTTATTAAATGCTGTCTTATGTGCAAGACAGAAGCAAAATCCTTACCCCAGGGCACTCACTCAGTGGCCCAGATCCTGCAATCTGATCTCTGGAATGAATGTCTGAACTAACACAAGCCATGCTGCCTGTTCAGGGAGTTTGACTGGGAGTTTAATGGAGAAGAGACATGCAGATTGCAGGTTGCCTACAACATCCTCAATGAATTTAAATATATCGATGCTACTTTCCTATATTACTATGTATTTCCCTGAGTTCTCCACAAGCTTTTGCATAGCTGTTGCTCAGTTACCTTAAGCAGAAAGTGAAGTTTGGGCTGAACTGTTTTTTTTTCAACTATGTGTAAACCTTAATCTGTGGCACTGCTTAAAGATGCATTGCGATGCACCTTGAGATTAAAGTGCATCACCCCTGCGGTGCATTGATCTTGTCTGGCCCAGAAAGGGGTTGTCATAGATCTGCTTTTGAAATCAGGACTCCCTCATGGGTTTTTCCAAGGCATCATCTCCATGTCATTGGGTTGGCAGGATATGAAGCTGAGGGTCTTTTTGAAGTTTTCCTTCACACCAAGGGGTGTATACTTGTCGTGTGGGAATTGTGGTTACACCCTCTTCTCCCTGTGTCTTCAATGCAGGATAACTTACTGCAGTGTTTAAATATTCCAGACCTTTTTTTACAAGTTGTTTGATTTGTTATGTTGGAGTCTTAAAATGAAGAATGGAATTCAAATGCTCGAAATGCATTTCTTGCAGAGGGCTGAAATATGTGAGCTGAACTTCATGAATTAATTAAACAGTCCTATAAACATCTATTTCTTTGCAGCTACAGACAATAGTCTTATTTTAAGAAACACAATCATGTGCTTCGTCAAATATCACTCATGCCAGTATTACTTAGTTTTTGCATAACTATAAAGCAAATATCGCTTTAAAGTCTGCATATGTATCTCACATTTCAATCTTTTTTTTTTTAGGTTAAAAAAAAGTTAGTTTCCTGCATTAAATGATTTGTTATTGGAAAAGCAAAGTAACATTTCTTTACTCAAAACTCTTCTTCCTGCAAAACGGTGCTACATGGAAAATATTTTCCAGCTTTCAGAGTTTATTTGATTTTGAACACTTTTGGTTATGTAAGTTTTAATAAGTAGCTTTGGTGTACCCCTAAAGGCACACCCCACACACTTATGTTGTGTGACCTAGGGTCACAAGTAATGGCTGCAAGCTAATTGATTGAGAAAGGCTTGTCTGACTGGGCCCCTTTGAGTCCTCCCTTTACATTCCTAAATTTCTGCAAAGGAGGCACTGGCAGCTTCGCCTGGTGAGAGGAGGGGTTGGGGGAAAGGGAGGAAGTTTCTCAGTTTCTCATTATGCGCAGAGTTTCCTTGTACTGAGCTTATATGTTCTCCACCCACTACTTAGTAAGTACTCCTTAACAACTTAAAGCTTTATCCCTGTGAGTACCAGAAAAGTGATCTGAGTATTTATTGAGCAGGGAGAACAAACTGCTTGCTCCAGGCAGGGAGAAAGCTTATGGAAATGATATTAGACCTTCAGCAAAGTGCACAGCTGCATCATACAGAAGCTGAGACTCAAACTGACAGGCAAATAAGCCAGATCACGGAAGGGGCCTCTGTGTGGCAGCTCTGAGCTACCAAGTGTTGGACAACTAGGCAAAAAGTGCAGTGGAACAGGGCAGAAAATAACACACTAACTTCAGGCAACTGTTGCTTTTTCATGGTGAGTCCAGATTTGAAATGTTGTTTGAAATGTAGCTAGTTTTGTTTTTCTAAAAACCCTTCCGTTTTACCACAGCAATCCTTTTGCAAAGCTCATTGTGTTACAGATTATTTCTCCGGATGTGCACTTCAGTTCTGAATGATACAGAAATGTACAGGGCTAGTCCTTTCCTTGCTGCTTGCTCTCTCTTTTGCTTTTGCTTGCTTCAGGAGACAGGTCCCGTTTCTAAAAGCATGCTGCATGGCTTCTGATTTAGAAGGAAATAGTTTTGCAGCTAGTACTTGGTATGCAGCTGCGTAGAGGTGAATAAAAGAACATAATTTCTAGGCACAGTTTTCTGCAGTTTGAGCTTTGTGGCACCTCTCCATTACTCCTTATTTCGCTGCCTTATCTTGAGAATGTATGGCACGGTCACTATGAAAAGAGCTTTGTGTTTGAATTCCTGGTGAGTCGAAGGGTCAGGGCCTATGAGTTATCTGCCTGCCAGCAAGACTCATTGCTGTGTCCCTTTATTTTTCAAGCTGAAATAGAAAAAACATGTGTCCTCATCCTCTTTATAACTGTATTTTGCATTCAGGTTTTACATGCTGTTTGTGTGTGCTTTGTTCTTGTGGCAAACTCGGGTTTGGGGGGGAAGCCAGTTTTATTCTATCCATATTTGTTTTATTTACTCAAGCTTTCCTGCAGCTTTTTTGCATTCCTTTGTTGTGATGCACATAGATTTTCTTAAAACAACATTCAGTGACTCTGATTTCTGCTAACAGAAAAGGGATTTGTACTGGATACATATTTCCAAAAATACCAGGGAGCTATCTAAGTTTTAGGTAAGTTGCAAAATTATAGAGAAGATAAGGCTTTTGTAACTTCTGTCTCACTTATGGAGGGAAACAATTCTCTGGATAAGTTCTTGAACAGATTGTGTTAGATACACTAGTCATCTAGTGTAATGGTATTCGATATAATCTGAGCTATAATGTTATTTTAGTTACTGCCTTAGTTTAAAAAGTCTGCTTTATTAGCACAGCAACAGTTAAGCATTGCATGTTGACGGTAACATTAGAAATATGTTTGCAAAAACTGCTGAGTGGATGAAATTTAGAGCAATAAATCATTAAGGCATGTTAAAGTTACTCTGTACGTGATGTTTTAAGATGTCTGTGATTTAGAGGAGAAATGAGTCTGTTTTTTCTCCAGCACAAGTATGATTCTGTACAAAATAATCTTCATTGTGTCTTTCTTTAAAGAAATAGTTTTCTTTTCAAAAAAGAAATAACCAAAGTCAGAAAGTGCAAGACAAGTCTCAGAATTACATAGTGGTTATTTGGAGCTAAAGGGAAAATGTTCATTTGATAGAATAATTCTAGTAGGCAATGTAAGAAGTTGTTCAGGTGAACTACCTCTACACAGAGGGTATGTTACTACTTGTTTCTTGACCTGTCTTTCTAAGTTTGTATGCTCATCCAAAACCTACTAACAATTAGCAGGATGCCTGTTTTAAAAAGTAAGGTAAAGCTTCAGATCTGACTAGATCTGACATTGCAGTCTTTTTCAAGTGCAGAAGTTCATGGTGTTTACCTGTCGTGTCCATTCTTATTTGCCAGTTTGAGATCTTGAATTTGCCCATCAATATTGTAAATTGTTTTAAAAAGGAAACTTGGGGGGGGGGGGCGATTATTTGTGAGCAGTTCTTTGAAATATGAATTTGAAGGCAATGCTGCAATGCAAGATTATCTAAATGGATTTCATCATTCTTGTTTTCTTACTGTGAATTGAATTTCTATCTATTTTGACAAGAAAATTCTTGGTTGTGTCCTTTGTGTAGTTAAGAGTGTGCTTTTATTTTAAGAGTTTCAGGGTTCACTTTGAGGGAAAGAAATGTGTCCTTGAACGTAACATAAGTGTTTGATTTTCTTCATACTATACTGTGATGGAGGAATACTTGCTGAAGTTCTCTTTACACCCTTAAAAACTGAAAGTAAAATAAACTTTGAGGAGGTGGGCTCCTCACAGCTTTGGCTTGGACCACTGGGGAGCTGGCCACCTCCTGGTGGTCACAAGGCACTTGGGGAGGAGGGAATAGTGGGTGTTCACATGCAGCCACCTCTTCCACAGGTACACAAGCAAAGGACCAGCCCTTTCTGTGCTGAAGGATTTCCACTGGCGAAATAAGGCACCAGTGGTGTTGTGACACCAGATTAGAGGATTATGAAACATTTCTTCATGCTCTGATGACCAGCCTGATGAAGGAAAAAGGGCTTAATGAGGACAAGAAGAATTTACTGAGGATTTTATGCTTGTATCTATACTTAAAAGTAGAATATCTGCTCCCAGTAGCTGTGGGCCATGATTCTCAGAAACCCCTTCAATATGATGTGAATTATGATATAATGTGGTGTTCTTACCGACCATCTGAGGACTGACACAATATAATCTGACTGGCAGAAAGTTTAAACGTGAGTAGTGTATCTCCAAATACTACTATTTTCTCCTACAGAAAGTCAAAGAATCATGAGCTCAGACTGAAATAGTTATAGTGGCTTTTTACATTCTCTCTGACACAAGCTAGAGAAAAAAGTAGTTTTGAAAAGGTTAAAATACAATTGCTTTATAGTTTTCCTTTCTTTGAAAGGTTTGTGTTTAACATCTTTAATGTTTAGTCAAGGAGGAACTAGATTTGTTTTGTGAATTCAAAAGAAAAGTGGGTTTGGAGATTCACTGCAAGGTTTGTTCTGTTGTTCTGTGTGGAAGAAGGAAAAAACTTTATTTACCAGACATGTTCATTTTATTGACATCTGTACACTACAGAAATAGTTCTCCATGGTACCTATAACTTTACTGTCATATGATAAAGGGTGGAAATGCAAGACTAACAGTTGATTTTTCTGTCAAAGAGAGGAACTAGTTTATGCTCTTGTGACAAGGTGATGTCTCTACCAAGAGATGAAGGAAAATTGACAGAAACAGGAGAATTGTAGCACTCATTATGTCAGTGAATCACAGTGTTGGTGAGACACTTTATTAACTAAAAAGAAAAAAGGCCACCTGAGGTATGTCCTAGCAATTTAAAAAGTGTAGTTTTTAAAGAATTATTAAAATGAAAGGTAAAAATTTATTTCATCATCTCAGCTACAACTCATGATCACATTTTAAAGTTCTTTTGTGGCTATAATTACTTGGGCCTTAAACTTCTCAGAGCTCCAAGCTTTATGGATCCCATAACCACAGATTTGTTAAAACAAACCAAAATAAAAACAAACAAGAAAAAAAGTGAGAATTGCCAGCATTGGAATTTTGGAGTTCAGTAAATAGTTGAAAGAGAAGATGTACACATGCTTGTCCCTGACAAAGGAAGAAAGAGAGCAGAGAAGTGATCCGTGGAATACCTAAGTTAACTTTTAGTTCATTTTTACTTTCCTGCAACATATTCAAACCATCAGCAGAAGACTGCCCCAAATGGTGATGATGAAGGTGAAAGAAAAACATATGAAAGGAGAAACATTTGGCTCGTGATTTAAGTGATTGTAATAATGTAGGTAAAAACAAACAGACACAGAGAACAAGCAGAAGTAGTCAGATATGAGGATAGGAGCAGTGATAAGAGAGGTGGGACATTAAAAAGCAAAACAGAGGAGATCTGAAAGGAGAAGAAACATGGCATGAGCGAGGAAACCCACCCTATCAATGATATTGTTGCCTCTAAATTGGAGACGTGGATTTGATGGATGGACAACTTGGTAGATAAAGAATTGGCTGGATGGTCACTGAAAGAGTTGCATTCAGTGACTCAATGTCTAAGTGGCAGTGATGAGTGGTGTTCCTCAGGGGCTGGCATTGGGATTGGTGCTCTTTAACATCTTTATCAGCAACATGGACAGTGGGATCAAGTGCAAGTTTGCTGTGGAACCCTCAGCAAATTTTCCAACGCCACAAAGCTGTGTGGTGTGGCTGACATGCTGGAGAGAAGGGAGGCCATCCAGAGGGACCTTGACAGACTTGAGAGGTGGGCCTGTGCCATCCTCATGAGGTTCAACAAGGCCAAGTGCAAGGTCCTGCACATGAGTCAAGGCAATCTCAAGCATAAAACAGAGAGCAGCCCTGCAGAGGAGGACTTGGGGGTGTTGGTTGACAAGAAGTAAAACATAACCTGGCACCTGCATGCTTTCAGCCCAGAAAGCCAACCGTAGCCTGGGCTGCATCAAAAGAAGTGTGGCCAGGCAGTCAAGGGAGGTGATTCTTCTCCTCTACTCCACTCTTGTGAGACCACACCTGGAGTACTGTGTCCAGCTCTTGAGTCCCCAGCAAAAGAAAGACAGGGACCTGGTGGAGCAAGTCCAGAGGAGTACCATGAGGATGATCAGGGGCTGGGCCAACTCCCCTCTGAGGACAGGATGAGAGAGCTGCTGTTGTTCAGCCTGGAGGAGCCTCTGGGGTGACCTTATTGCAGCCTTCCAGTACTTAAAGGGGGCCTACAGGAAAGCTGAGGGGAACTTTTTAAAAGGGTATGCAGTGATAGGATAAGGGGCAATGGCTTTAACCTGAAAGAGGGAAGATTTAGATTAGATGTAAGTAAGAATTTCTTCACTGTGAGTGTGGTGAGGCACTGGAACAAGTTGTGCAGAGAGGTTGTGGATGCCCTCCTCCTGGAAGTGTTCAAGACCAGGTTGGATGGGGCTTTGAGCAACCTGCTGCAGTGGGAAGTGTCCCTGCCCATGGCATGGGGGTTGGAACTAGAGGATTTTTAAGGTCCATTCCAACCCAAACCATTCTGTGATTCTATCTAAAATTGATTGTCACTGATATAAGCCTGTGGCTTGGGAATTGTCAACTGACACACAGTAAAGCAAGAGGCAAAATGATGAGGAAAAAAGTAGGAAAAACAAAGACAAAAGTGCTGTCTTTCTCCTGGTTTGTTCAGAAGCATTTTCACTGCTGGCATTCAGGTTTATACCTGAAGTAATAAACTCACCAAAGGAAAAAGGCTACTCCTTCCAAAATTATGGTCACAGCATTTCAGAGGGGGAGGGAGATGCTGGAGAGAGTGAACCTCTCTTTTCCAACTAACATCCTCTTATATTTACTTTGCTCCGTCTAACAGTGAAGGTAGAGATGAGGACAGATTGTTCTATCTGTTGTAACAGGTTTTTTAAGCATAGGTTAAGTTAATGGAACAGGATTCCATTAACTTTTTAAAAATTCTTGTAAAACACTTTGGAAGATCTTTTGGCAATTCTGATTCTTGGATCTGGGCAAGTTGCAAACTATTTGCAGCATGAAACATGAGACAATAGAAAACAGGACATCAGTGGAGTGAAAGACAAGAGAAATAGCAATGGATTTTGCTCTACCTCTCTGACCAGATCATCCACTTCTATATTTTTTTTTTCATCACCTGGGGCTTTATCCAGGACTCCATCAAAGATCCTACTGACTTTGGTAGGGATTGGGTGAGGCTTTATAATCAAGTCATTCATCCATCAGTTCAAAACAGTATTCACAATGATTTGCAATGTATGTATGTGGCACCTGTAACACTTTAAGATTTCTTGATATTCTGCTGGAAATTACACCCATGCTACCAGACCAAGGCAGTACACTCTAGTGCTACCTCCAGTTACTGAAATACCTGTGTCTCCTTTAGAGAAAAGTCCAGTAATTCAGACAATAACTAGATGAGTTTTCCAATTTCAATGTTACCTTTAAAGCCTGAAGATGATATTTTTGTTAGTTATATAATCCTAGTTTATTTAGCAATATGATAGAAGTAGGTAAAAAATAAAGCTTCAACTATTTACAAAAAAGCACCTTCTTCTCCCTCTTTTAAGTCATTTCCAGGGAAAGTATTCCATTTATGTCATCAACTCTCCACATCACCTCTTAAACCCAAAAACATCCTATGCACCATAAATGTCCTGTGGGAGACATGCAGGCCCTTTTCATCCTGTTTTGAACAGTGCATGCTTAATGTTGTTAAATGATAAAGCAAAATATAAAGTGAAGAGAAGGCTGTACCCTGGAGTACATGTCCCATCCCTGTTAGTAATTTTCATTTTTCAAAAAAAGCAGTACCAGTTAAAGACATCCTTCCAAGAGTTGTCCTTTGGGGCAGAGCTGGTTGAAGGTACACCAGTGCTCTTTCACTGCCCCTTCTCCCACTTCTCTGCTGCCCCTATAATAGTATACACCCTTGGAAGGCTACTCAGAGAAATGGATCAGAATTGACCCTGGTTAAAAATAATGCTGAAAAGGATTGTTTTTAACCTGGATTGTTCTGGTTCACTGTATACTCCATTGGCATTTTTACTAGTTCCTGGTCTGTGCAAGCAAAAGAGTGAAGCTGCAGGGAGGAAAATACATTAATTTCCTTTACTGCTAGCCCAAAATGTCTAGGTTATCATGGTCAGGCTAGTGGAAGTGCCTTCGAATAGCTGTGTTTCCTAAAGCAACTTGACATTGCTGTGCCTACAGAGTGAGGGTCAGAGTCCTCTGAAAATATCGACTCTGATTTTGGTGTGTATTTTATAAGTTACTCATGATTATGACCTGGCTGTAACTGAGCATCTGTTATTTCAGCCTGTGTATAATAAATTCCTGAAATAAAAATCTGTGCCCCTTGTAGGAGAGAGTAAGTTATAAAAAGTAAATGAGGAAAATGCAGGAGAAAGTGATCAGAAAGAAACTTTTTTTCATAAAACATACAAAATGTGACGTGGCAGAGTGACAGAATCAGTCTGTGTTGAAAATACCTTTGTATTTCTCATGTGGAAATCAGACTGCACTCTGTATTGGCCCCATAAAACTTCTTTCATGCTCTGGCTGGAAATTTTGAAGATAAGGTTTTTCCAGAAGTACCCAGTGTAGGCCCAGCTATCTTCTCACTGAAATCAATGAGAGTTATGGCAGTATAAACTAAAAACTGTAAAAATTGATAGTTTATGCTATTGAAAAAGTAGGACTGTTCAAATTCTGTCCTTTGTATTTTTTCCTCTTCATTAACATTCCACTGCCAGCCTCTGAGAAAAAAACCAAGAAATTTGGCAGGATCTGGTAACTTAATCATGTTTTAAGTTATATTAAACTGTTTACTTTCTATAATTTTGCTATTTTTTTAACTGTATTTTTTGGCCTGAAATTTTCTATTGTGTAGTCCCAAACCACAGGTGATTCTTTTTTTTTCATTTATTTCTTCCTTTTTTTTTTTTTTTTTGTTAAAGGAAATATGTTAAAATTATTTTAAGTAGCAGAACAGGGAATAAATTATTCTATTCCTTTTAAAAGCAAAGTAAAAAAAAACAAATTCAACAAAAGTCTTTGAACAACAATTTTTTAAACAATGTGATCAACAGGTGCTTTATGGACTATTTTTAAAGGGTCTGAGGTAAAAAAAATGTAAATTTTTATGTACTGGAGCTGTTAAATTATAGCAATTTATTACATGTCTTTTGGCTGTAAATGTTAGGGTACACACTGATATTCTTTTACTTGCCATGAGGATCATATGGCAGATTGGGCATTGCGTATGTATAGTTTTATTGATACTCAATTTTAATGTAGATTATGGATTTTAATGCTGCTGTTGGCTCTGTTTCCCAGAATTGTTTTGATTTCATTACTGAACCAGAAATTAAGTATCACAACCAACTTCTAGAATTTTTTTCACAAAAGGACGGAACGCCACTATGAGGCATTTTGAGTGAATAGGGCTTGTTCAAATTTCATATGGATGTTGCCATAAACATTCATATGGCTAATAATACAAAGAGGTGCCTTTTTTTTTCATGAAGCCTTTCTAGACTATAATTTGAGCAGCAGCACGCTGCCTTAATTCAAAATCTGCAAAGGTGCAGTTTTTTTTTTTTTTCCTTGCTTTCTCTCATGCCCCATGTATTTCAGTGCAATAATACAACAACTTCTGCATCTCTCCTGACATTACCACCACTCAACTGACAACAGTGCTGTGACTAGTTGGTAGACACAACTTGGCTAATTGGCCGTCTGGCTGCTTTCTGGCAGGACAGGCAGTAGCCACCTCCCCCATCTTGCCATCAGGGAACAGTGTGACTGAGACACACCGAATCTTGAGTTTATCCCATATATTCAGTCTTTTATTTTATATTATTTAAGGCATCAATTGTATTACATATGTTTTTAGAGGAAAGGGAATTTAACTACATTACCTGTAGTAATTATCTGTTAAACAAAATGATGCTATTATTGTAAGCATGCTTTCTTTGTGCCTCAGTCTTCTCTGTGATAAATTGAAATTAGTAAAATGTTTTATACCTGGTCTGATATTGTGACTGCAAAGTGCTCTCCAGTCATTGCGAGTGGACTCTAAAAGGGAAAATCTGACAGCAGTTTTTTTGACCTGGCAAAAACTGAAACATCAAAAACTTTACATGGAAATTTGCTTCTTTTACCTGAATTGAGAAACATATGGTATCTATAGTTGCACTGATTTTCAGGTGGGGGAATTTGTTCTTAAGGCAGTCAAGTTATGAAATGTTGGAAAGAACTTCCAACTTCAGACATTGGCTTAGTTGAACACCTTGATCTTAGTTTAAATATTTGAAAAGGTAACCATTTTATGGGGGTTTAGAAACAGAAATGTAGTAAACAGTGGCATTGGCATTGTGTCCATCTCTGTCATTCCGGGTTTACTCTGAGTTTACTAGAGCATTAAGAAGTTATAAAAGTTTCAGTCTACATCTGGATTTAGAGATCTCAAAGTGTCATCTAACTTCTTTGTACCTTTAGGCAAATCACTTTAAAAAATGTAATTTCTTACTGCTAATATTTTTAGTATTTATATTTATTTTCTAAATTAATGTGTTCCTTTTTATTTCCAAGTACATTAATTTGATAATATCTCTATAGAGGGTGGTGAGGGTTTTTTTTTTTTGTTTCTAACTTTGCAGGTCTAATTTTCTGCGTTCTGTGTGTAATTATTTACATCTAGTTGGATGTGTTTGTAAGTGTTTATTGGTATGTCTAAATTCTGGAAGTGAAAGTTCTGTATTTTAAAGTGGTAAGTATAGTGTACGTGACACTTAAAGTAAGATGCTAGATCACTGCCAAATTGAAAGTGGAGTCATTCGTCACAGTTCCTAAAACTGGATTTAAGAGCCTAATCTTAAAATCTATTAAAAAAACTCAAACAACCCAAAATGTGGCCTGGCATTTTACTGAGCTGGCGGACTGTCATATTATCAACAGTATTATTCTTAAAGATTTCTTATTACTATCACTTTCCAAGAAGGTGAGACTTCTACTAAGGTTTGACTGTTCCCCTTTTTTCTTTCCCTCCTCCATGGGTTTTGAACCCTTTTGTCTCTCTCATTTAAATTTGAAAGGTGAAATTCTCAAGGAATTTAATGTTTTATGAAAAACTGTGACTGTATGGAGGAAAGAAACCCAGATCGGTGCCAATTTTGAAGCAAAAGCAGGCAGAACATAGCTGTTATACATTCTGTTTGGCAGTGGCTCAGTGGCCAAACAAAATGTGCGCAGACCCACACTAGTCACAGCACAGTTTCTCCTGCCAGGTGATAGTGTAATAGGCAATGTGGAGAGATCTGGCCATTTGCAGTGAGAAGAAAGAATGCAAAGTTACAGAGCAAAGAGCATAAATCTGTAGGAAAGCAGGCTTCCTTCAATCTGCTGCTTACAGGACACCTTGGGTTTGCTATCGCAAAAGAATTAAGGACCAAATGCCAGAAGATCTTAAAAGAATGTAAATTGCTTGCTATAGGCAAACAAGAACATCTTGTTCACTGTTTTTTTTCTATTTACTGAACATTTTATCCTGTTTGGAAAGAATCGCATACTATTTCAGTCATCACAAGATGCACTGAACACATGAGAATTGTACTAGTCTTTCATATGAGGTGCCCAACTGCAGTTCAGTTCTCTATAAATAATAAGACAGGGATGCCGAGATACTAAATATGACAATAAAATTTAAGTTAAAGGAAACCTACTTTTTCCAACTGGGAATTTAGCCAGAACTTTGTTCTGTTCTCAGCTCTGTTGAAATCAGCATAGACAAGTTTAGATGAGGATAAAAGCTTGATTTTAAAGCAATTCAGTGTTTTCTGTCCGTTTACATTTAAAATGCCTATGTATCCCATCTTAGCTTGGACAAATTGCTTATGTCTTTCTAAAGATGAAAATGATAATACTGAAAATATTAATTCTTGCCTGTTCTTTTTATTTAAATCATATTTTAAAAAAACATTTTAATTCTCGGCCAAACAAGCTGCATGAATGGAAATCAATCACCATTGCCTTTTATGATTTCATTTATTACATGGATACTTTTTTCTAAAATGTTGGAGCAAGTATCTAAGATAATTTCCCTTCTCATAAAGTCAGTCAAGGTAAGGGAAAACACCAAATAATGTTCATTAGTATGCTTTTGTTTTATAAGCTGAACAAGTGCCAGATTATGATCATTAGCAATCACTACTTCATTTAATAGAGGAAGATAAAAACTTGTGACATTTGAATATCAGTTGTCTTTTATGGATTATTTTAGAAATGTACTACTTCTAAATATTCTTCCGGGTATTTTTCAGGATAGGAATGTTGCCACTAGCAACAGGAAATCGTAGTGATTCAGGTCACTGCAGACAGAAGTCCATTCAGCAACAAGTTTTGGATGGAATTTGTAGCTGAATTTTAAAGTTATTAGTAATTAGGATGTACTCCGTACTTTGAAATGCTGAATAACAGAGGGAACACTATATAAATGTTTTTTAAAGAAAAAAAAAAAAAAGTGAAATCTTAAAATCCTGCATATCAGCAATAATGCAGGTTGGTGTGTGTTTAATATAGTATGAAGTTTATCTTGGACCCTTTTTGGCCCAGTAGCTCTCTCCACTTACTAATTTTAAGTGACCTTGCATGCAGTTATGATCCTGAAGGTGGTCTAAGGACTTTGTTTTTAAGGAACTGTATTTCTAATTTGGTGTGAATTCTTTATGGTGGGGGGTAATAGACATGAAAGTTCATGGTTCTGTGTGATAGTTTTGGTTCTGTCTAGGACCAAGTTTTGCAGAAGCCCCATTGCATGCTATGGGCACCAGCATGAAGAAAACCAAACCAACCAAATAAAACTGAAATTAAAGAAAACAAAACCACTCAAGCTGATCATGCTAAAGATATTTTGCCTGTTCTCTGCTGTCTGCTGTGCCTACAGGTTCAGTGCTTGGGATGCCAGTCTTTTCCCTCTTCAAGGCATTTAGAGCTTGAGGGACTTCCTTAGAGGAATCTTCCATTTTACATATCACAGAATCACTATGGCTGGAAAGGACCTGTAAGATCATCAAGTCCAACCATTATCTATGTCTACCAAGCCACTT
>JAVSBS010004619.1:51595-77614 GCA_033124195.1 Coracias cyanogaster
AAAGGGTGAAGGTTCTCCTTGGCTCTCTTTTTGTTGTTACTGTATTGGTAAGAATCTTTTTTATTATCTCTTAAGACAGTGGCCAGAGTGAGTTCTAGACAGACTTTTACCTTTCTGATGTACTCTTCTTCAGTTGCCTGCCCCTTCTTCCAAAGGTGGTAGACTCTCCTTTTTTTCCTGAGTCCCAGCAAAATCTCCCTGTTCAGCCAAGGAAGCCAATTCTCCCAGAAGAGAAATTGCCACATAGCACCCCTTGAGGCTGTCTTTGAGGGTGCCCAGATCATCTGAATGATTTTGCTCATTCCATTCATCTTAGTAGGTAAAATGGCTTGTATTTGTATTTGGTTTTTTTATCTAATTATTACATGGTTGATGGTCTGAGTGTGCTATATACTCCACTTTTGTGCAAGGAATCCCCCACAACATGGGGGCACGAGGACATGTACAAATACTGATAGCAGTCACTCAAAATTTGTTCAAAAGCACCACTGGAAAAAAACTAATTTTGTGTCCTTGATGCACTGGAGAATTCTTCCATTCTTTGGGTCTGATCCAAAGCATGAGGACAGCTTTGCTGGAGAGCTACTGTAGGAATTATAGGGGCAAAAAAGGGATAGGAATTTCTGACTCATAAGGCTAAAGACTTTGAAATTCTAGACTAGGGTAACAATGGCAACTTAGTCCTTTTCTCTCATTATGTAAACTGATGAAAGCAAGTAAAGAGTCTCTGAATATTGATTCCAATTCCTGTCTACCTGATTGTTAAAGACATTGTTGTATGGTAGGCATAATAAAATGCAGTGATGTTGCTGCTGTGCCCGGGTAGTGAAAACTCAGCTACATTAAATAAATTTTTCCCTCTATGGATACCTCAAAGCTTTCCAAAACTTAAAGGGGTAAAGTGAGACAGGAAAAGGTAAGGAATTTCATTTCCCATTCTGTAAGGTCTATGTGTCATTCTTTTGCAATAGCTTTCCACCTAATATCATAGTAATAAAGTCAGTAAGACAATATTCCTAACTACCAGCTCTATAAGTAAGTATCTATTTAAGAAATCAGAGCAAAAAGGGCAACATGGGCCACTGTGTGTTTAGGCCAGTTGTTTGCTGTTACATAAAATTTTAGTGGTTGTAAGGGTAAAGATAGGAAAACACTGCTGCATTGCCAGCAAGGAGGATATAAACTGCTAGCTCTTCTTTGATTGATATTATCTACAGATTCTCCAGGGGAAATGTGTTAGCTGTAAAAGGAAGATCAGAATTTAGCCTATTGTGCTTGCTAAATTTTTCAGACTCCTGCCTCTTTGTGTGCTGGTACAAGAAATATTGCTATTATTTATAGAAAATGTCTTATAATTTATTGAATGGTTGAAATTTCTCTCATCTCAAACAGCTGCCAATTTTCCAACAAATTTCCAATTTTCCAATATTAAAAATGTAACCCATGGAAAGTGCTCTATGTGACAAATCTCAGATAGATTCACACAGGATTGATCTCATGTCTGCTGATTTCTGTGAGGTTTATTATGTGAATCATAGAATCATAGAATTGCATGCCTTATGAAGAGCAACTGTGGGAACTGGGGCTCTGTAGTCTGGAGAAGAGGAGACTGAGAGGAGACCTTATTGCTCTCTACAACTACCTAAAAGGAGGTTGTAGTGAGGCTGGTGCTGGTCTCTTCTCCCAGGTAACTAACGAAAGGACAGAGGTAATGGCCTCAGGTTGCACCTGGGGAGGTTTAGATTGGATATCAGGAAGAAGTTCTTCATTGAAAGAGTGATTAGCCACTGGAACAGGCTGCCTAGGGAGATGGTGGTGTCACCATGCCTGGAGGTGTTCAAAAAATGGGTAGATGTGGCAGTTTGAGACATGGTCTAGGGGTTAGGGTAACATTCGAAGAAGATTAGACTAGATGATCCTAGTGGTCTTTTCCAATCTGAATGATTCTATGATTTTCCTCTCTACTCCATGAATCAGACATCTACTCATGCTTCAGCTGGCCCTTGCCAAAGGTAGGCAAAGCACCTGGTCAAACAGAGAGGCTGGGTATGTAGTTAGAACTCCCATAAGTTTGTGTGCGGGCAATACTAATGCATGCACAGAAAGACTAGTATGTTCTGGACTTAGGAAATCCTCATGCAGATGCACTGTATGTGATAATATAGGAGGTAACATGACTTTGTTGATTTTCCTTTTTCTCCCTTCTCTGATCGGGATATCCGTGTCTGTTCATGGCATTCCTTTACCAGAGGCCCTTGCTGCTTTCCCACAAAGTAGTCCTTCTGGGCACAAGGAATGCCTCTAAGGTAAGCATGCCACAGGATGAGATGAGTTTCCTCCATAATGCAATAAGTGACTGGAAGTCCATATGAAATATGTGAAGCTCATGCTGGCTTCATAGAAGGCTTAGTCCTATGTGTGCTTCACCCATTTTTCCTTTCCAAGCAGGAATCACTAGCAAAATCAAACACCAGCAGGTCCCCTGTTGTTAAATCAGGTCCTGTAGGAGCTCAAGCAGACATATATGGAAAGCTGAAAAACATAAAGCAGCTCTATGTAGTGCCCTGTAAGTGAAGGTGGTGAGAGGTACAGAGAATAGAGGTTCTTACCTCATACGTAAAAAAACTCAAGAACTTGGAAGCTTGTCACAAAGGTAAAATTGGAGTATTTTGCAAAGGCTCAGTAAGTGAAAGCTGTGAAAAAGAAACTTTGATATATTTATTCATAGTAAACAACAAATTGGGAAAATTGAGAAGAGAATGATGCTGAAATCTGTTCAGATCATACCATGCAGGGGCATTTGGTGATAGCTTGAGGAAAATCTTCAAAGAAAAGATTGTGTGAGAGATACACATAAATGTTCATCATTTGTCTGAATTGTTTAAAATGTAGTAAGATGAACTTGGCCTTGGCCTAGGGGCTGCATACTGCTGGAGTTTTACAAAAAACAGGTTTTACTTGGTTCTCTTGGGACATCCCAAACGCTGATAAACTGGAAAGGACTGTGCAAGTACTTCTGTCATATGGTTACAGAGAAAAACATGTACAACAGAAATGTACTGTGCAATGAATCAAATAACACAATTTCTATTCAGATCACAGCCCTGTGGGTAGATTATTATAGGGTAATTTTAGCTCTCTTAGAAGTGTGTTGCTAGAATTGCTCTATAAAGAGGAGATATAACAGAAGCCTGGTAATTAAATGTGCTGAATTAAAAAAAAAATGGAGGGAAAATATTTATTGCAATAAGATTGAAATACTTAAAATCTATTCACATTCACTGTGTCACATTAGCCTTTGTGCACCAGTGGCATTTAAATTAAAACCAGTATGTTTCCGTAAATAGCGAAGTTGGTTTTGATGAAGGGAAAATTTTTGATGAAAATAGCTTCCATTTGAAATTCCTGATCGCATCTATAAAGCAACTCCTTTGAACAGTATCCTGCTGGCATGCTGTTGATGACAATAAAGCTAAATATAAGTACGGAGAGATATCTGCAAATGTGTGCATGCATTGATATATTTATATATGTAACTGAAAATTGGAACTAATTGGGAAATTTAGCTTATCTAATTCAAATGCAGATGTGCTCCTATGATCCCCTTCCCCCGGATATGCTGAACAGGTAGATTTACAGTTCCTTGACAGTACAGAGAATAAGGAGTGCCCACAATGCCACACTCAATATGATCAGATTATAGATGCAACCCTACCACAGTACACAGACTTGTATTAAGATCTACACACAGTTGCTGAGAACAGACATGTTGGATGTCCATAGGCTGGAAACCATGGGGTGGAAATCTAAAATTTTCACAAGAGGTTATTTTCTAATGTTTTTTAACTTTTTTTTTGCTATTTCTTTTAAGAAGTATGTCTTGGAGTCATTGTTTCACAGTATCTGCCTTTAAAATAGAAAAACTACTGCTACTTTTTTATTATTTATTTATTCACTACTTTTGATTATATAATTATTCATTAAGCTAAGATTAGGATGGTGTTGATCCATTGAATCGTTCCTGCTGTATCTGTTTTTCAAATTCTGCAGTGAGGAAGTAAAGTCAATATGCTTACGTGTGCATTTAAAATGAATATTGAAGCAATCTTCCATCAAAATATTTGTAATATGGAAGGAACCATTGCTGTTTGAAACTTCATGGTTTTTAAAGGTAAATTGTGGTAAAATAACAAAGACAAACATTAACTGCAAGTCTGAATCCATCATTGATGTTGCCTACTCGTTTAGTATGTGTTCAGAGAAATCTCTTTTCATGCTTTCAGTCAGTTGTAGGTGATGGAAAGATCCGTTAGAGGCTTTATTTTCACTTTTTTTTTTTTTTCATTATTCTGCTCTCACTATCTTGTGCTTATAATTTATTGTGTATTCACAAGGAGAGTGAAATTTAGTCCGGTCTATGATGCCTTTGACAGAATCCATAGAGCATCTACTATTCTGTAAAGAGGCTATATTTATACTGAGAAAACAAGTATTTACTGTTGCTCATCTTGTATATTTTTAAGCATGTTAATATTTTATATGATTCTGAACTTGGAAGGAAAATATAACTTTGGATAAAGAAGTTTTGCTTGCTTTCTATTTTGTTTAACTTTGCCTCCAAACAGTAATAATTTTCTAAATCTAAAATATTTTAGTTATTAAGCAATATAATTTTTTGCAAGTGATTTGCTTATTGCAGAAAATGGGCAAATGTTCTGCATCAACACTGCTGCAGATGTACAGCATGTGGGAAAAACCATTCTGAAAGACCAGCACTAGGAATCACTGGATCCTTTAATGCAGATCCCTCTGATGCAAGGGGCTTAGAAGGCAGCACTGGCAACTTGAAGGGTACATTTAGACTTTAAAGTCTGGAACTCATGAGATTAGGTAAAAATCTTAATTTTCAGGTGTGTAGTCCAAATTACTGTAGGAAGAACTATAAAACATGACTTTAGCGTGAATTCAGGGCATCGGGGGAAGGTAAAGTTTAAAAATCCACCATATATTTTAATTTAATTTATACTTTTAATATCACCATCCTTTTAAGTCTTATTCCGAGTTTGTACATGTCAGAGTTTTAGCTTCTGTAGGCATGCAATATGTATATGTGTGTGTGTGTGTGTGTGTATATCTATATATAAAAGTAAGAGATCACCTCCAAATGTCATCTGATTTCTCTGGTCCTTGCTAGCTGAAGGTAGCTGAACACATGATAAATGGAGCAGAAATCAGAGAGCAGAAAATGGTAACTGGCAATTTAATCAATAAGTAGATAGACCACAGTGTAAATATCTGTTGATGCTTGTAGCATCTGGGATAATGGGGAAAGGGTTCAGTGCTTCTTCTGCTTTCTAATGCTTTAGCAATGCTTGTAGCCATAAACCTGCCTTAAAACACCAATTAAACAGGGTTTATGACTGCTTTGTGTTACTGAAGTGATGCAACAGATCAACAAAACTAGCCTATTGTTTCGCCTTTAAAAAAACCCAGCAAAACCAAAACCAAAAAAACCCAAGCCTCAATACTTAATCTGACTGCTTTATGCCTAAAAGCAACATGTCCCACATGCTGGATCATCATCTCCTTCCCTGTAAATTAACCACAAAAAAAGTTATTTCAATGAACTAATTGGTTATAATTTGTTTGGCCCATAAGGTCCATTTGAGTCACCCAGCAGCTGGAGCATGTAGGTGCTGGAGACCCAAACCACTGTCCTAGACAGGAAGAGAAGTGGTGCACAGCTGGGGAGGGCCCCAGGCTGAGCACTGGCAAGGAAGGTAGGCAGCAGCTGGAGGGTAGAAGCATCAGGGACCTGACAGTGAAGACTTAGATGAGGAGAAAACCTGCAGCTAAGAACAGGTTTGTGAGGATTTACCTTTGTGGAAGCTGCTGCTGTACAGAGCTTTTCCCTAAAAGCTTTTATTTGGTCACTTCTAAATCTTCTTATCCACCTCTTTTCCACATCTATATATACCAGCAGCGTATGCCATGTTTTGCATGCTGTAATTTTACTATATATGTTATTCTTTGCTCTTCCTTTGATTTGATATATAAGAAGAAAAAAGGTATCTTTAGTAAGTAAATCACCAATATGAGAATCACTTCATATTAATGAACCAGTATTTCCATGAACAATAGTTTCCAACTGTGACTTCTCATCAGAGCTTTTAAATCTGTTTTACAAAATCTATTGAACTACATAAGCCTAAATCGCTGTTACCTGTAGTGAGTGCTTGTAGATTAAAAAGAAAAAAGCAGAACAAAAACATTTGTCATCATTCAGGCTAACCTTCTGTGTGCAATCTAAATGAATTCTTATTTGAATTATGATTTTCAGAATGCAAATTCCAATCTTGATTTAAAAGGATTAAGGACAGAGAACTTGTCATTGCCCTTGGGAAGGTGTTCCCGTGGTGAAGTACAGTTCCCTGTGTATCTGCATCATACATCTGATCCAAACTCATCTGCTGGAGCTTGTTTCTAGTGTTGCCTGTTACCTGTAAGAGCCTCCTGTCAAAAGTCTTTTAGACAATGATCAAGTCAGATATAATTTTCATAGGCTAAAAGCTGCATTAAACTGGAAGAGTTTCTTCCAGTCCTGTATTTATGATGCTTTTTAGTGAGTTTCTTGAATTGTACACAGCAGACTTTGATACAGCCTTCCAACACGAGATACCTGAGTGCCAAGTATGCAGTTAATCCAAGTTCTCCAGTCTTATTCAGGCTTCTTCCACAGAGGCCCCAAGGGGTGTGTGTTTCCCTTCAGCCCCAACAGCACATCGAAGGCTTGTGTTTGGTGGAGTCATGTCCACTCTTAGTGCCAAGTCTTTTTAAGAATTGTTGCCCAAAGCATAAACTCTCTTGCTCTGCCAAGAGGACCCTGCTCTCTTGTTTAGTTTATAGATATATAAATTGGCTCTTTGAGTGATTTGCCCAGAGGCTCACAGTGGCGGAGCCGAGGAGGGACAATCAAACTCCTAAATATCATACTATGTCCTTGCCAATGGACTATTAATTTACTTGTTTCTTCCCCTGTACTTTCTGTTCTGTATGGCTGGTTTCTGTGCATGGGATGAGGCTGTACATGCTCCTTCTTTTAGATTTGATCTAGTTTCATCTGATTAACAGCATATACTTTAGAAATTACAAGGTGATTAATGCTATTTCTAATCATGTTTATTTTTATTACTACAAAATCTTATCTATAGGGTTAATTGTTTCCTGTAGTTGTGTGATGAATACAATATTAATCTCAAGTATATTATGAAATGCCTCCCATCTCATTTAACTTGGGAATAAATTTCTTTCATTGCTGCTAGGCTCTGTACAGGGTGGTACTCTTCCCCTGTTTCCTCTGGAGAGCTGATATCATGCTGGTTTGTAATATACATTAGCAGCCCAACCCTTTTTCCAGGGACAACCTCTGGTTATGCCAATTTCAAATGCTTCTGCTTTTAAAAAGTGCATCAAGAAATTAATTTTTTCAGGAAAAAGGCATTCCAACCTGAAATCTACTTCAGGGTCTGAATACAGAGGAGGTGTAAGTAGAAGAGTAAGATTACTTTTTTAGGAATCCTCTACCTTTCAATGGTTCTATTTGAATGGAGCAACTGCTTTATTGGAATGAAGAAAACCAGAAAAACTTGATTCCTTAGGAAAACAAACTATATGAAAATAAAAATGAATCCCATGAAGAGCTGAACCTGTTGAAGATAGTAGATCTTTGTAACAATTTCTTGAACAGTTTTTCATCTTCCTTGCAATGAAAGAGACCTCTTATTTTTTGTTATTGTTTTCACTTGAAATCCTTTGCTAAAGCAGTTGTCTGGAGTAAGGTGTGTAGATTGTATGTCTGCAGCCAACCAACCAAAACAATCACGCTGGATCCTACCAAAGATCTAGGGCCTAGACTCTAGGCAGTGCAGCAAGCTGTCAGTGGTGGCAGAGAGAGCTGCCTCCTTCATTTCAGGGAGCAGCGTGGTTGATGTAATATGGGTGGAGATGGCAGTGGTTCCTTGTTTCTGGTCACCTGGCATCCATGATGAACTTTGTCTCCAACTGCTGGAGAGGACACATAGTTGAGGACACACTGTTGCACGTGGTGAGGCACTGTCTGGCAGCAGAAGGGTTGATACATCACCAGGGCTACTAGCTTGTACCCTGAAGGAGAATTTTGGCATGGACAGGGAGAGCTGCTGTGTCGAGGAGAAGCAGACTTCTGTTTAGCTTAAAGAAGACTGAGAGTGAATCTTATCAATGCTTATAAGTATCTAAAGGGTTGATGTAAAGAGGATGTAGCCAGACTCTTTTCAGTGATGCCCAGTGACAGGACAAGAGGCAATGGGCACAAACTGGAACACATGAAGTTGCATCTGAACATAAGGAAAAACGTCTTTACTATGAGGGCGATGGAGCACTGGAACGGGCTTCACAGAGAGGCTGTGGAATCTCTGCCTCTGGAGAGATTAAAAACCTTCCTGTACAAAATGCAGTGCAACCCGCTCTAGGTGAATCTGCTTTGACAGGCTGCTTGGACTAGATGATCTCCAGAGGTCCCTTCCAACCCCTAACATTCTGTGACTCAGGGATGTGAGACTTCTGAGCCATCATCCAGTGCCTTGGAGCAGTGTGGCATGGATGCACATCTTATGGAGTTCAGATCATCCACGTAGTGTCCTTCAGGTTGTGACTGCCAGTGCCAGTGGAGAGGTGATAGTGCTCTCTTGGGGCTAAGGCATGTGCCATGCTGGGTCTGGAGGAGACCTCTGGGGCCAGGCCCAGCGCAAGCTGCTGCACCCTTGTGCTACATCCCCTCTGAGGGTGCCAGGCTTTGGGAGGTGACGAGGCATCCCTCAGCCTTGTGATTAGTATCAGGCCTACAGCACTGCGGGCCAGACTGTGACTGGCTTCAGCAGCCTCAGTGATGGCCAGAGGTGGTCACAGCATGTGCCAGCTTTGCTTGGCCACAATGCAGGGAACAGGAATGGGACAGGCAATGCAAGGCTTCAGGCCTCTCATCTCCTTCCCCCTGCTCTGTCCTGGAGTCCTCTCAGAGGAAGAACACAGTGACCAGGACAAGGTATTCTAGGAAGTGCAAGACCAGCAGACAAACTCTTCCTCTTGTAAAATCTCTCAGTTTCTTGGCTGGTTGGTGTGAAATGCTTTCGTGTGTTAAAAAGCAGATGGTATCTATGTGCTACACTGTAAGTACATCAGAACCACTTGGAGGATCAAAATGGTGGCTCACTGGAGCAAAGCAAGACAGGGACATGGAAGACCAAAAGAGATGTTTTTAGTCAATACAAAGCCATTGGCTTTTTGGAGGCATGTAGAAATGTATTTTACACTACTCACACGTGCTAAGTTTTCAAAGTTGTAAATATGCTCTCCAGTTTAATATGCTAAGCTAAATAAAAGACAACCTCAATTATTTTTGTACTTTAGCTTTTTTGGTTTGTTTTTCACGTACCAGTTAATGAATCCTTATGACATTAGAAAAGCAATCATTGTCTGGCTTGGGTAAATATAAAGATTGGTTTGTCCTTAAGTGATTAATTACTGTTAAATTACTGTGAAAGCTCTTTTTAAATAGGTCAATGTAAGTGAAAAGTAAGCAAAGCTCCTCCTTTTCCCGTCTTTGTTAGGGGTAGCTTTAAAATTTTCAGCACACGCTTACGCTGTAGAATTTAACACACCTCTAACTCACTTCCTAAATGATACACAGTTATTGTGAATAGAGTAGAGGTGATACATGGAATGAAGTTTAACAAGTTTTCCAGTTTTTCTTTTAGATGCATTTTTGGGGGTTGCAATCTCTGTGAAGCCCAGAAACTGAAGTGCTTTCCGCTTTAGAAAGTGAGGGATCTTTATTGGGCTTTGGTTTGGTTTTAGGGAGGAAAGTAGATGATAATGATAGCATCTCCATCTCTGAGACACGGGAGAAAACCAGAATAATTTTACAGCTTTTCTTTTGATCCACTTTTTGAAAAGTTCTGCTGCTAAAACAGCGGGGAAAGATGAACCAGTTTTGGCAAGGAATGCTGTAACAGTTCACAAAGAGGCTGGATTTGATTTTAGTGCATTTTAAACTATTAAGCATGGACAGTACAATTTAATAATAAGCATTCAAGCTGCTCAGCTAAAAAGTCTGCTGAGCATGCTCATACACTAAGTTAGCTGTATGTTAGAAAGTCAGAATTTGACATATCACTAGGAATTAGAAAGATAACTGGAAGGAGGCATCAGTAGATAATGTAAAGCATACCAGGGCTCAGGGAAGGCTTTTGCTTTTTAAAACCCAGCATTGGTCTCCTCCTTACAGTTTATCATAGAATATAATAAGTGGTCATATTACACTGTCTACCAGCAAGGTCCTAACTGTACAGGACAGCCTATGTAGTGACTTATGAAGCCAAAGCTTAATAGAAGAGTCAAATGTATCTATTCATATAACCTAAAGTTTCTTCACCATTTGACTATGTACTGTTCGTGTTTTGAAACTGTGATTTGCTGCTATGGAATAATTTACACTTCTTAAAGTAACCTGTGTAGTAATCTGTCCTTACATCTAAGGATAGCACAAAGTTACTGTTCTAAAACTAAGGAAAAGTGTTTTATAGAATAGGTGTTCAGAGCCTGTGTGTTTGACTTGTGTCATAATAGCAGTGAAGCAGAGGAGCTAGGCCTACCCATAGACCTCATCATATGAAAGAATATTTTACTTTGCTAGTGTTTCATATGTTTGATACCCTGTTCCTTTGCTACGTATTTCTTTCCTTCTAAATAAATCCTAGCACAACTTGCTCCCTGGTCTCCCATCAAGTCTCTCTGTTGTTCCTATCCATCCTGTTTTATGGGCAATACAGGTGCCAAGTGGCATTTCCTCAGAGCTGCCTCTTTGGTCATTGGTGCTTCTTCTCCAGAACAAACATCTGCTGAGCCCTGAATCACGCATTTTCTTTCCAGAAGAGAGGTACCATGACAGAGGGAATTTGTACAGCTTGTATCTTCACATGTTGCTGCAGAGGAGAGCTTAAATCCATGCTGTAGAAGCAGTTACAAAAGTGCATGGATTGGAACAACACAGCCCAAAAGTCGAAGGGAGTTTATCAAGACAAAAAAAAAATTAAGCTGCTGCAGCTTTTGCAGGCCTCCCAGAGGCAGCTGAGGTCTGACGTCTTTGGCCTTGGAGCTTGCCAAAGAGCAATTGGATGCAGAAAAAGGATTTAGGAGAATGAATAAATATTTAGGGACTGCAGAAGTGGAATGAGTCTACTTTACTGTGTAACTTGTTTAAAGTACACAGTTTGGCAGCCAGAACTGTTTGCAGGTCAGCTGGATGCCCGGTGAGGAGCTCAGGATACCTGTCTATGCATTTAGCCTAGCTGAAATCCTAGGCTTGTTACAGATGTTTGGTATACATAAATATTTACAAGTAACGTATATAAAGTTCAAGCTATAATGCTGCCTAGCAGAAAAGGTACACTTTTAAAAATGCATTTGTAAAATCTGGGAAACCACTGAATATTAGCTTCAAAAATCTCACATCTGGACATTTTGACTTACACAGCTGGTGGTGCCAGGTTTTTTGTTTGTATTCATGCAGCTGGTGTTGCAGTGGACTATGCTGGAAACGTGATGGCTGCTCACACCAAAAAGTACCACTGGATCCTGTTGATGTTTCAGTTCAAATCACCCTTGACTAAACAGTAGTAAAGGTCCATTTGTTTGAACCTCTTATGTTTGGTTCATATGTCTAAAACCAAACTAAAGATTTGGCACTACAGTTTCATTACATCTTTACGTGAACAGCTACACTATGCTGAAAGCTTATCAAGATCTTAAAACTTTAAATGTAGCTCTTCAGAGTTAATAATAGTTATAATTTAATGCATTAGTTTGCTTGTTTACTTTACCAAATGTTAGGGTGGAATAGAAGCAAATCTGAAAAGCAAAACACTTAGTGCTCAGGACCTGATGTCTACATCTGGGGACACTTTCGGAGTTTTTACTTCAAATTAGGCCCAGTCTGATTCTGTGGACTGAGTGTCCATTTATGATCAGAGAGTCTATTGTCCATAAACAAGCAGCCCTACTTTTTTTCTTACTTTTATTGTTATTTAATCTGGTTTTGGGGGGTTTTGTTTGTTTGTTTTTTCTCTAAAAGGAGATACATATGATGTTCTGATACAGGTTTGGGTTATGTGTCTGACATATAGTAACACAATGAAATGCAAATTAAACTTCTGTTGATTCAAGAGGGTTTTAAAATGAGAGTACTTTACAAATACCACACATTTTGATGAGGTTTCACTACATATTTTACTGAAATTAATGTTTTAGGGCCATGTAGATTGCAAGCTGAAACAGGTTGCAGGCCATCTGTTCAATATGTTTTCTGTGATAGCAGCCAGTTCCAGGTGCTTTGGAGTTTAGAAGTCTCTATATTAGATGGCTGTGGAACAAAATAGCCGCAGGGCAATGTCTTTGAGGTCTGTATCATATTCTGTTTGTTATATTACCTTAAGAAAAATATTTTGAAAACATTTCAGTCTGAAAACAAATATAGTTTACTTTATACGTATCAAGACATTGGCAATACAAAGAACCTCTTTATATCTGAGCTTTAGGTACAGACAACTTACAAGCTTCATCACAGTATCTTCAAATGGCTTAGAGCATGCTCTACAGAGATGATCTACAAGTTGTAAGTTTACTGAAATTTATTTCTGATTTCTATAGATCAGTTGAATTGATTTGGAAGCTGCCTTATCTGATATATAATACTTGTATTTTGTTAATGATGAAATAATTTTCTATTAATCTATATTTTTTCATTTTACAAGTAGATGTGTCCCACAGCAAGTTATTTGGGCTATTGGGTCCAAACCAGCTATGGAAACACAGTGTTCATCCCTTACCTCCCCAAATGGTTTCTCACTTGTAGATATCAATAAAAGAAAGATTTCTGCTCTATGCTTGGCTAGAATTTTTTTAGCTTTTTGCAGCCCTTCTGCATCGGTAGTTATCTTGAGTCTTTTGGATTATGCTTTCTAATGTTCAGCTAGGGCATTTGAAAATAATATTAAAAAATAATATTAAAATACTTGGGAAAACACCAACATTTCTCCAATGAGATGGGCTTGTAAGAAATTGCAGTGTTAATTTTGTTTATTTGTTTTTGGTTTTGTTTTTTTTTAATCATATTTAACAGTATAATGAGACTTTCTGTATTTAAGTGGTATTTGTATACCCTGCTTTGCCACTAGCAACACTTTCTTCTGTTCACTTCAGCATGCATCTTTTTTTAAAAAAGAACTGGAAAAGCAGTAACTTGTCCCTCAAACCCCTGCAGAAGACCTGGTTCTGCTCCATCTGCTCCTCCTAGGCTTATAGGAAAGGGCAGGATAGCTGGCTGCAGGGATCGCTTATGCAACCCAAGCTGGCACTCACAAAACACAATGCTCAAGACAATAGTGAAACTTTCCAATCGGAACTTTCCTTTCTCCTCCTTCCTCTGCCTTCTGAAAGTCTTGGACAGCATTCACAGCTGGCTTAACTGTTGATAGGGAAGAGCTGTGGAAAACAAAAGCAGCTAGTTTTTTTGGAAGCCATTTGTTTTGGTGAAAATGGGGCTCAATGCAAAGAGTTTATATTGTGTTGTGAGTATGGTATATAAATCAGAATGTGGCTGAAAGTTGTGTCTATGGCAGAACTGCCAACATCTCCACCCATCTTACTGCTCCTATTTGCGAAATTCAACATGAGAACATCCTGACAAAAGGCAGTTCTACCCAAACCTTAATTTTTGTATTCTGTTTGAGTTTAGTTGATGTTTGTGCCTCTGCAGGTCATCTAGCTAGGCCATTTGTTTCCTTGATCTCTATTCTTTACCACTCTTTTCCCCATAAGTATCCTCAGACTTCCCCCAAACTGTTTTAAACTTTTGCTCGCTCAGAAAAATCACTCCAGTGGTTCCTATTTCAATATTACCAAGTTGTCTTTGAGGAAAGGCAAAGCCTGTAATAAGGAGCAATGCCAGGAGTCTTGCTATTTCCTAGTACCAAAAGCAATGTGAAAATTAAATTACTTTTGACTTTACCTTGGGACAAGATGGGAGAATAAGCGTGAATACTTGAGTAAGATGTGCAGGAGATGATACCATTTCATTCATTTGAAGAAGTAAACCAAAAAGCTCCACCTTCTTGTCATTCAGCTCTTTCAACAACTGACTCTTTGAAACTCAAGGCAGTGGATTTTTATTCATGTATCTCTTACTAAGCATGTATATTTTGAATTCACAAAAGCAATAACATAAAGGTGAGAAATGAACAGCTTGCTTTGGGACCCTTGCTGGAGGTTTCTTGCAGTGGATCTTTACTTCTTTTTGCTATATTCAGGATTAGTAGGAGGCAGGAATTGGTAGAGAGAGACCTGTCCCTTCCACAAACTTTTAGCCTGCTTCTCTTTGGAAGCAGATAGCTGATTCATGCCCATATCATGTGTTGTCTAATGCTGAGCTGATGGCCCTTACTGCCTCCACATGCTCCCTTTTAAGGACACTGCACTTCTTAAGGGCAACCTTGAATTGGAAACAACTTTATGGACTTGCTTTTTGTTCTGCGAATTAACTACTTGAATTACTTGTCTTTCTACTGTGTTTATGGACTTGCCTATTCCTTATATGAACCAGTTTAATTAGCTGTGTCAGTTCCAGTGCTTGCAGAAAGATTTACAATGGTTGATCTTTGCTGATATTTCCACTCCACAGTCTCCATTATACATAGTGTTAGCACTCCACAAGGGAACATACGTAAGTGGAGATTGTGCTGTGATGATTTCCTCAGGACTCGGGCATTTGTGTGCGTGTGTGTTGCTGTGTGTGTCTTCCATACAACTAAATGCTATCTGTAAGTACTACAGCTACATAAGAAGTACTACAGCTATATTGGAAGTGATGCTATTTCTGATTAATTCCCTTTCTATTTCTTTGGCTTTAGTTATTGATTATACATAGCTTCTTATTTAGTGGGAACAGCATCTGGTGAATATCATAAGTAAAACGCTGATTTAAGAAAGATATAGAATATTTTGAAATATTAGATGTTACATTTGTTGCTTTAATACTTTTTTATGTTTCCAGCAATATTACAAGTCCAGATTGTAATTTAAAATCTCTTAAAGACTACTTGAAACATACCCTGAGTTTAAAAAATCAAACAGAAGATTGGTTTTGTACAATGTTTTCCATCAGAATTATAAACATTTTTCTCAGTTGCAATTTTTTCTTCCTTTTTGGCCTCTTGGAAGCCCTTAGTGCCAGGTTTTCTGACCAGTGTGTCCGAAAACAAAGAGGTTTGGTTTTGAAGGTACTTGAGGAAAAATGGTTGCATTGTAGCTTCTTATTTTGGCGTCTGATTTCTCTGCCTTCTGCAAGACTCATTAGCTTAGACTATGATGTGGTTGAAAGAGGTGCTCTGATATGTTATAGAAAGACTGTAGGCCAAATTATTTATCTTACAACCAAAGAAATTGAACAGTCAGAATCTGTAAGAGACAACCTTAACCATTATTTCAAGTGATAATGTAAGTATTGTTCTCCTTAGCGTAAAGTAGTGCGTTAGGGATTTTTTCAATATTAAATTAGGCAAAATCTTAAACAACGTGGGCTTTTAAAACTTTTTTTTTTTCCACTGAGGAGAATGTTGCATTTTTTCTGACCTATCAGAACTGCTAGTAATTTTGGTGTAGCACACACCACCTACTTTGACATTTAAGTTTACAAAAAGAAATACAAGGAGTTTGTGTGTTACTTGACCAAGTAGATATGGGATACTTTAATATTCAAATTAATTGTGCTCTAGTAGCTTTAGAACTATCTGTGCTTTAAGAAGTAAGTAAATGCAAAGGAGTATTATCAGTGTCTTATCAAAAAGAGGGATATTGAAGCAACGTGGAAATGCCTCACTCCTAAACAACACAGTCAGGTAAGTTCACCCCAAGGACTTCACGGTAGCTATGAACACAACATTTGGCATATGACCTAATGATTTAAAGCTGCCAAGTTAGCCATTATGGGCACAGTAGTGTTGAAAATTCAGAAGGCCTCAATTCCAGCATCATTTCAATTAGCCTCCCACTGTGTTCTGCTAGATCCCAAAACAGAAATCATACAAAATTAACAGACCTCCAATCAAACTTCGTAAAGCACATGCTTTTCTAACTGCATGTTATTGCCTTCCTTTTAGGGATTGAAATCTTTAGGGATTTTACCCTGCGTATCTGGAAAAACAAGCCACTGCTTAAACACTAAGTGTACAGTTTGAATGGTAAGGGGTGGCTGCATTACTGTGTTGTTACTACTCAATTAGAGTGAAGCTGATGACTTGGATGAAGGAATTTCGAACTCTAAGTCAATATACACCTGAAAGAACTATTATTTTTTTTAAGCAACTTAAAGTAAAGCACAGTCTTTAAACACTTCCAAGCTTATAACCTTGTGCTTGCTACTAAAAGCTGTGTAGACTCTTCAGCTCCCATTGACCTCACTGCTATTCCTTGGACTTTGTAGATAGGCCTTCTGTTGTATAGATTTCTATTTTTAAAACATATTTAATTATTTAAAATATTCAGTATATGGTTGCTTAAACCCCTATTTTGTATTGTCCGTGTTTACAGTAGTTTTGCCTTCAAGCTGGGAAGTGTTGTCTATGAACAGTACCTAGCATTTTTCACTCCACTATCCTACTTTCAATCAGTTTCTGGCAAATCAGAATTTTTAAAGTTAAAATAGTCCATCTTCTTCACTCTTAACTTGCCCTTTCTGCCCAAATAATTCAGAAATTTACAGGAAGCCCTTCCTTACACAAATATTCGGGCAACCTCTTCCAGAAAGTCTCTTCTGCTCTTCAGTTAATGTAGTAGGGCAGAAGGGAAGGTGCCTTTTATGGTACTACAAAAGTTGTTCAAGTTTAGCCAGGTTGAAAGCTTTCAGAACGCTTCAAGTTTTACATGCTTTGTGGAAAGCTCTAGACCTTCACAGATGAAGAGTTTGTATACTTTTCACATTAAATAAACACCAAATTAGGACTGAGCACAATATCAATTGCTGCTTCCAGCAAATTTGGATTTTGGTATGGAAGCACCAAACCAGAAGCAGGCTGACTCTGTCTTCCCTGGACTCTCAGTGACTGTGCTTCTGGGTCTGACTTCAGTGCAAACTAGACACAGAAGGAGGTTAATTAGGTTGATATCCTTTGAGAGATATTTACTCATGAAAAGTGGGACCAGAACTGGAGGTGAGTTGAAGAACTTGACAGGTACAAGAGTGCATCCCATTAAGGTTTCCCTTAGAAAGATAAATTTGTATTTTTTACAGTTACTCTGAACCAAAAATCAGATTGCTTTCTACAGAATTAATTGTAATTATTTATAGCACACATTGAGTATGTATTTTTGGTTTGGGATGGTGATAATTAATTACAGCATTGGAATAAAATAGTACAGCTTCAATACACTGAAGTTTGAACATCTAAAAAGCAATAATGTCCATGAGGAGTACAGTTCCTTCGTCACTGTGTTTCAGATCTGTTTGGAATTCACTGAAGGAGAAGTAGTCCTTGGATTTCCAAGGGAGTCTGCTCTACTGCTTCATGAAAGTACTCTAGGCTTTTTTGTTTCTCATTTCAGTAAGTCTTGCAAGGGCTCATTTGGTCTCTTAGGTTTCAGTGGGTTTCTGAAGACTTCAGAGACACTGGTGTTTTCATTGCCACTTTTTGGCCTGAGCATACTAATGGTAAACCCTGAAACCAGCTTTCCAATCTCTCCAGTATATTCAGTATACCAGTCAGGGGAAAACTGAAGAAACAAAGTTCAGAAGTTCAAAATCTTCAACTATATGTTGAACTTATGCCTAAGTGAAAGGATGAACAAAAGACAGAATAAAAAGGATAGCAGAAATAGGCAACAACAAAGTTTGATTACATGTGATTACAGCTGATTTATTCAAATCTGTTACTGCATGAATTAGCAGCATGAGTAAGGGACCATATTAAAGGTTTAGAGTGAAATAAATCATATGAGAAAGCTTCGCAAAAATATCCTAAAAATATTGTTAAACATCCATAGATAGTAGATGCTTTCAGTTGATTTTTAAGAATAAAAATCTGACCTTCTCCTTTGGGCACTAGTATATGAAGCCTCTGGCTACCCAATTTATCTTTGGATCCTGTTTCAGGACAAGTTGTCCCTTTCAAAGCAGGCTTCTGAGGTATTAAAGAGAGTCTGAAACATGCAATTTCCTAGAGAAGTAGCCTGGGAATACAAGGCCAGCAGAAAGCAAACAAGGAAGGCTGGAAATTAATCTTTTGGAGGAAAAGCCCAGTAGGAAAGAATGAAGATGCCCATCTTAGCTCCCTAGTAAAAGACATGCAGGATGATGCCTGCAAGGGATTGCTAGGCAGAGGAAAGCACATGGATGACATTTGGAATGTATTTCTCTCAAACAAAAAATGTAACCTAAAACTCATGCCCTGAAGAAAATAAACTTAACTCCTATAGCTCATAGGAACTCTCTGAAACACTAGCCAGTCAATTAAAGCACTGATTTAGAGGTTTCTCGGGTAACTAAAAAATAAATGAAGTCTTCAAGGCAGGGAAATCTTTTCTAATGCGCTTGTATGTCATCAAGCAAAGTGCCAAGTGCTGGTTCCATTTATGCCAGTAAGAATGTAGCATGAAAACTGCTTTGGAAGTCTGTAGTTCAATTTCCTTTTAGGGTTGTTTCTACCCAAAAAGTGTTATATTATAGAGTTGGTTGCTTTTTTATTTTTTATGTGGTTTTGGCCCCTGAATTTGTTGGAGAAAGTAACAGTTCCTATAGCATCCAGAATCCAGTGTAAAGAGATGCAGCACTTCTGTCTAGCTGACATCTAGAGCACAAAGAATCAGTAAACAGTTAAAAATCTCTTTTGTGTGTGGGGGTGTTCACTGCTAATATTTGTCTAGGGAAAGAATCTAGAAGAGACAAGGAGTCTATAAGAGGATTCAAGGAATGGTGAACTTCAGGGAACAATAGGGAAGCATGTGAATCTGTTTTCAGACCTGTTTGTTCCACTTTTTTCCCCCTGTGAACAAATAGCAGAACACTCTGAGAGATTTGTTGTGATCACTGACTTCTCTGTCATCAGTTCCAGTGGGAGCAAACTTGAACCTAATTGGAATCAGTTGAGGCGCTTATGAAGACAGTAACCCTAGGTCTGTTCTGAGGGGAGGAGGTCCAAGCATGTTCAGCCAGAGGTAGATATCAATTTGAGGTCTAAATCCTGGGATTGCAGAGCATGTCTGTACTGTGGAATTGGTTAAGGGGCAAAAGAGGCACTGTGGCCAGAATATTATCAGCCCTGCACAGTGCTGTGCCAGCTTCCTAGCATGCCCGTGGGTGGAGGGAAGCTCTGCTTACACAGTGCCAAGGCTGAATGGAGGAAGGCTTTTCTTGCATGGGCATTATACCTACATGCACATTAACAGCTGAGCTGATTTCAGATGTCTGCCCAGCACACCACCTTGCCTTTGGGTTCCGCCATTAGTGATAGTGGCCAGGATGGGGTTGTACCTGCTGGGATTAGCATGTTAGAAGCATGGTGCAATGACCAGCTTCATCTTCTGCCTCTCCCCATGCTACCACCACAAACACATATATGTCTGCTAAATATTTTCAGGATTCTTCTCTGGCACTAACACCTCTTCTGTTTTGGTTTGCTTTGTTGGTGTAGATTCTCTTAATATTACTGATGTATCTTGTAGTACTTCCAAGAACCTTCACCAGGAGTTAGATAACGCTTGGTTCTGTACAAATATCTGTGAGGAAAAAAAATGCTCTTTTGACAGGGTAACAATCAAATGTATAAGTGACAAGTGACTTCAGAAGTGAAAAGCTTGCCATCATGTTTCTGTGATTTGTTATGTACTTAAATGTAAAGTAATTGTCAGTGACATAAATCTTCCAAACCAGTCTTTGATGACAAAGGTAACTTCTTGCTGATAGTTTTGCAGAGATGATTCTCAGTAACCTGTTAGAAAGAAGAGAGATTCACTGTCTTTTATGACCTGCATTTTTAAATTCTTTTGAGTTTCATCAAGAAAAAAACAGTTACAAGCTCCTGTGCTTGCTCCACATACTAATGCTTGGACAGTTGCCTATGTGTTACATACTTAGTCTTTCTGCAATCTTGGTGATGACATCATCACAGTATAAATGAGGCTGGAAGGGACCTCCAGAGATCTCTGGTCCAATGCCCTACTCAAAACAGTCTAACTAGATCTGGTTGCTCAAAGCTTTGTCCAGTCATGTCCTGATTTCCTCCTCTGAATTCCTCCATGAGGAGATTGCACAGCCTGTCTGGACACCATGTGCCAGTGTTTGACCACTCTCATGGTAAAACAAACAAATAAATAAAAGTCCTTCATTCTAATCAGAATTTCCCATGTTCCAACTTACATTTATTGCCTTTTGTTGTTCCACTGTGGAACTCCAAGAGTCTGGCTCTGTCTTCTCTTTATCCTCTGGTCAGGCAGTTGTAGACAGCAATGAAGTCTCCCCTGAGCCTTCTCTTCTGTGAGCTGAAGACGCCCACCTCCCTCAGCCTCTCCTCCTACATCCTGGGCTCCAGTCCTTCAGTAGCTTGGTGGCCTCTACTGGATTTGATCCAGTATGTGATTCAGATGTGAAGTCTATTTTCCTTTCTGTATATTTTTTTGTTTATGGATAAGCCATGTCTGTCTTCACTTTACAGATTTCTCATGTAGCTATGTCCACTTGTCTAACTCCAGATTGGTTTGAATTTCTTTTTTTTTCCAGCCAATTTAATAGAAATAGTTCTGGTAGCTGAAAGCAGTGAACATGCAACTGTGTTGTGTTTCACCATGAAGCTTATCATAGTGCACAACATACAGAATCAGAGACTGGCTGAGGCAGGAAGGCATCTCTGGAGATCACCTGGTCCAACCACCTGCTCAGAGGAGGGTCAGCCAGAGCAAATTGCTCAGGTCCATGTCCAGTTGGGTTTTGATTGTTTTCAAGAATGGAGACTCCACAACTTTTGTGACAAGCCTGTTTCAGTTTTCAACCACCCTCACCACAATGAAGTGTTTTCTTGTGTTAAATGAAATGTCCTGTATTTCAACTTGTGCCCATTGCCTCTCATCCTGTACATGTGGATAAGATGCCCCTGAGCCTTCTTTACTCCATGCTGAACAGTTCCAGCTCTCTCAGCATCTGCTTATATGACAGATGCTCCACTCCCTTAATCAACTTTGTGGTCCCTTGTTGGACTTATTCCAGTATGTCCCTGTCTCTCTCGTACTGGGGAGCCCAGCTTGGGACCCAGCACTCCAGATGTGTCTCACCAGGGCTTTGCAGAGGGGAAGGATCACCTCTGTTGAATTGCTAGGAATACTTCGGCCCATTTCTCTGGCCTGTTGAAGTCCCTCTGAATGGCATAGCTCTTTGGCATATCAGCCTCTCCTCCCAGTTTTGCATCATCAATAAACAGTCTGAGTGTGCCTTCTGTCCCATCACCTATGTCACTGAGGAAGATGATTTAAAAATATTATCCTTGGTATCAGCACCAGGGGTAGACCACTAGGGACTAGCCTCCAGCTGAACTTTGTGCTGATCACAACCCTTTGAGCCTGTCTGTCATCCAGTTTTCAGTGCACCTCCCTGTGCACTTAGCTAGTCCATATTCCATTACTTTGTCTATGAAGATGTTATGGGAGTCCATGTAAAATGCTAAAAATCAAGGTAAATGTTCACTGCTCATTTCATCATAGAAGGCTCTTGAACTGGTCCAGCATGATTTTCTCTTTGCAGTTCCTATACTGAGTACTCCTATAATTTCCTTGTCTTTAATATGTTTGGTATGTTTTTCTGGAGTATTTGTCCCAACACCTTCTGGGACTGAGGTGAGGCTGACGGGCCTGTAGTTCCCTGAATCCTCCTTCTGGCCTTTCTTGAAGATGGGTGTGATATTTGCTTTCTTCCAGTTCTCAGGAACCTGTCCCAGTCACTGCAGCCTTTCAGAGAATACTGAAAGCAGCATTACAGGGATATCAGCACTCCTGTGTAGATCCCATCAGGTCCCAGGGATTTGTTTATGTCTGCTTCAGTTCATTTAAATGTTCCCTAGCCTGATCCTCCACTGAGGCTAAGACTTCCTTGCTCCAGATTTCCCCTCATGTTGCAGGGGCCTGGGATTCCTATCTTACCAGTCAAGACAGAGGTGAAGAAGGCAATGAGCACCTTGTCATCTTCCATGTCCCCTATCATCATGTTTCCCACTCTATTTCCACAGCAGGCCCGTATTTTCTCTTGTCTTTCTTTTGCTGCTGAAATAGCTGTAAGAGCCCTTCTTGTTGCCCTTCATGTTCCTCACCAGATTGAACTCCAGGTGGATTTTGGCTTTCCCAACCCCGTTTCTGTACGCTCAGACAGTTTCTCTCTATATATATCTGCAATCAGAACATACAAACTTGGACTGTCAGGAATAAATGTGAACAGCATCTATGCAGGAATATGTGATGTGAACAGTTCACTTAGATTAAAACTAAGCACCCCAAAACCCTCAATAACATAAATATGCAACACTACAAACACAACTGTGATCTAGAAAAAAAAAGACGTTTTCCTAGGAAAAACTTCATATAGATATTTTTTCCGTTCCCTATGCAGCATGCCTGACCTGCCAGTGATAGGCAGCATATTTTGTTTGTTACGTGTTTGCCTTTGTTTCCTTCTTTGTCCCACTGAGTCAATAAAGATAAGATTAACTTATGATCCATAGCTCCTTAAGTAAAGTTTCTAGCTTTCCTTGATTATTAACAGCTACTGTTTTTCAGTCATGTTATTTAAACAATGGCCAGATACTGGAGTAGTGTCTAAGTGCACTTCCTTATTTCTTAAATATATTTGAACCGTTTACAAATAGTCCTACCACATTTTGTTTGATAAATAAAACTCTTCTCTCCTGGCCCCAGACTTTGTAGGCAAAAATATCACCCGGATCACTTTTGGAAAAGGCTTCATCTCACTTTTCTAGAGTATAAGTATATGCTAAGAAGCATATCCCTAGTGTACTGAAGTAGTCTCAAGTTTATGGCTATAACTAAAAGTTGAGACAGAGGCAGGTCTCTTGGTGGTCCTTCTGTAAGTGACAGAAGCTTTTAATCTTTATCTTAGTTTAGTTTGTGTCCAGTATTCTGCATGGTTGTTTGGTGTTGTCAGCCCAATGCTGATGTTCAAGTTAGGTAATGCCTGCTTGCTCATTATCCTCTTGAATGCTCTTAAGTGAATGTTGTTTCACTGTACTTATAGAGAGGATCAATTAAGATAATCTCAGATTAATCCCATTACACGCTTTGGTCTTGTTTATAGCTCTCTTTGTCGTCAAATTCACACAAACTATGAAAAGGCAGTGTTCTGTTTGTGGTACTGTCATTATCATTTATTATAGAATTTCCTCCCCTATAAAAATGTAAATGTGTCCTTCATTGCATCCTACTGCTCACAGAAAAGAGACATACCAAAGAGTTTGCATTGTGTTACTTTAAAAATACTGTCTTTTAGGTACTGATCTTACACCTATTAGTATGCATAAGGTCACCTTGATACATTCCTGTCAAATTTGTGGTGCTGCTAATAAAACAAACTTTAGTTTTACACTTCAGTTTTACAAAGTTCAAGACTTCTAGTGAAGCATCTAATTCAAAACTTTTCACTAATAATGGAGGTTAAAAAAATGAGGCTCTAACTCATCAGCTACTAGAGAGCTTATGGAATGAGTCTGTGCAAAGCAGCCTCACATAAGGCACATTTACCTTCCCCAGTTCAAAACTATTAGCACAACATTTGTGGGATCATAAAAAATACTTCTTGTTGAACTAGTGCTTTGATGAGCAAACCTGCTAAAATCGTAGAGGTGTATGGTACATGCTGCAATTTCAAGCTGAGCTGTAATCAGATTTTTTGATGTGTCAATTCTTAGGGGAGTAATCTGGTTCATTTAAAGAAAAAGTGAGTCTGATGCATTTTCACTGGGGCAATTGCTGTCGCTAATCCAGAGTCTTTGTCAGCTTGCAGGCTTTTTTGTGTCTTGGTTTTTTTTTGTTTTTTTTTTGTTTGTTTGTTTGTTTGTTGTTTTTTTTTTTACATTTTTGCTTAAAAGGCAGGTAAAATGATACTGTTAGCATTTTCTGCTCTTGAGGTTTTTTTTTTTTCACTTGGAACAATAATGTGATGGACCTTCAAAACAGCTGCTTTTAGCAGACTCTACTTTTCCTATGTGTGTTTATGGGGACACAGATGGCCAGAGAATGATAGAATAACTTTGATTTATTTACATTAACCATTTTTTTTTTCTGTTTGTGTTGCTGTCTTTAGTGTCACACAATGTGTAAGTCTTGAAATTCATTCATTCATTAAGTAAAAACTTTGATACTGCTGGAGAAGCAAAAAAAGAGTTGTACTCTCTGAAACATGGTACAGGTGTTAAAGAAATATAGTTTATTGTGCTAAGATTTGAAGGAAAAAAATGCAACTTTGTGCTTTCTGAATATTTAACCAAAGGAAGGTCTTTCATGACTGTGTAATGTCCACAATACGAGCTCATCTCCAGTGTTTTATATTTGGATTTCAGGAATGATTCTCTCTCCCAACTTTGCGTATATTGCTGAGTATCTTTGCTATACTTCTTCTCACTCATATCACATGTTTTTAAATTTTGCATTTTGATTCTCATTATTTCAGCCTTGTATTTTTGTTTATATTTCTTAGCAAGATTTCCACAAAGCAAAGGAGTAAGTCTGTGATTGTGAGTGGGTGTGTTGTCCTGAGGTATACAGGGAGGAAACTCTACTGAGTGGCTCAGGCTTGCAGTGAATCCACACTTAGCAATATTGTTATAAACCCCTGGCACGCAGGAATATTTCAGAATTGGGTCCTGCAGGCGGTCAACACGATAAAGAGCATTAGTTCCAGTAAATGAGCATACGCAAGAGGGCTAAGAGCTTTGGAAGCTCTGTATGTGTGTAAACACATTATAATGATTTTATTTCCTAGATTTTCTGTTCAGTGTTTCAAATTACTACAGCAGTGGGAACTATTTTACGAATTCTAGTATATAAAATAGGTGAAGCCCTCAGACAACTAGTGTTGCGGAGTCCACAGGGTCTGTCACAGCTTTCTTGTAAACATCATACTTTTAAAATAATTAAAGCTGCTCTTTTGCTTCGTTTTGGTAAGAAGGTTTTGATGCTTTTGTGAAGCTTGAGTTTTGTCAAAGAGGCGAAACCCAAATTGTACATTACTTTTGAAACGATGAAAAATAAAGTGTAGCGTGGCGAGCAACTCGGTTTAATCCCACGGGGAAAAAACAAAACAAAACAAAAACCAACCAACAAACAAAACCCAAACACCACCACCCACAAAAAACCACCCCCAAACCAAACAAAAAAGCCCCACGACAAAAACCAACGAACAACCAAAACAATGTTTTTTCCTCCTCTTCCTCCTCCCTCCCCGCCAGCCAGAGCCAGCCGCGGTGCCCGCTCGCAGCACGGCCTCAGACGGCCCGCGGCGGCACCGGCCGGAGCAGGCGGGGAGGAGCGGGGGCCGGGGCCGCCTGTGACCCCAGGCGCCGCAGGACGCCGCCGCGCAGGCCCCGGAGTACCCGGCACAGGCACCCCAGGACGCCGCGGCACCGGCACCGGAGTACCCGGCGCAGCCGGAGCAGCCGCAGTACCCGGCGCAGCCGCAGTACCCGGCCGGCCAGGCACCGCAGTTCCCCGCGCAGCCCGGCGGCCAGCAGCCGCCGCAGTACGGCGGCCAGCCTCCGCAGTACCCCGCCGGCGCGGCCGGCCCCCCAGACGACGAAGCCGCGGCCCGCCCCTGCCGCAGGTACCACCCTCACCCTGACCGTGACCGACAACGTCGGCGCGATCCTCGAAGGGGTCACGGTGACG